>VSDK01026097.1:0-20198 GCA_009767595.1 Symbiodinium kawagutii | reverse complement strand
GTCGTGGTTGAGGTCCGGCAGCGACCACTAGTCGTGCATGGTCGTGGTTGAGGTCCGGCAACGACCAGTAGCCGTGCATGGTCGTGGTTGAGGTCCGGCAGCGACCACTAGTCGTGCATGGTCGTGGTTGAGGTCCGGCAGCAACCACTCGTCGTGCATGGTCGTGGTTGAGGTCCGGCAGCGACCACTAGTCGTGCATGGTCGTGGTTGAGGAGGCGGAGGCGGAAGGAGGAGGACGAGGAGGAGGAGGAGGAGGAGGAGGAGGAGTCAGCTGTGATAAAATCTAACAACCCTCACCTGACAGGTGGGGAATAATTCATCTGAAAATGAACAACGACGAAACAACTGGGGCGATAGGGATGAACAAGACCACCTAGTGCAACCTATCTACAGGAATCACTGAATAAACATTAGCCTTTGGCGATCTTTGGCGAACAAACCTTGGTTGAAGGTCAACACCAACCTTTAAGATATTCGGATTCATGTCGATTTCGATTGGCAAAAAGCAACCGACACATCTTTGCCTTTGTCATGGCCATGCCAAGTCTACTTCAAACTTCTGTTCCACTACCACGCCAGCGATTCCCCTTCAGTTTGGTCATGTGTTGCCAGCGACTATTGCTTGAACTGCACAGTCAATACACGACATTAAAGCCTTGAAGTACTGATTTGTACTTCGGAAACTACGATCCTAGATCTGTTTATGGCATTTTGTGGTCAAACATTGGGAGCTTAGATGGTCATCTGAGGGATTGCAATGTTGATGACCGGAGCAATTTCCAAAGCTCACACGGTCTTCCGCCACCTTTGGGTTGCTCGAGTTGACAAGAACTTCGGTTGCGTTGCAACCCAAACTGGTTGGTGGTTTCATAAGACATTGCCCCAAGCGGAGCCACCAACAAGCAAATCGCGCATTATCAAAGAGACCGCTGGAACTTCGGCACAATCACCTTTCCAGGGACTTGTGAAGGGTGCCAGTTGATCTTGCCTGAAATGCCTAGACATTGAAATGGTTTCATGCCTAGAAATGGGCATGCCTGGTGATACGAAAACCTGGAAAAACGACAATGGCCTGTAATGACCAATCGGAGGGTTTTGTATGGCGTTGCAACTGCTTTGACGGGCCATTTTTGAAAACAAGCATCACCGACAGCAATTTGAGATATGAGCAAAATCCATTGGTGACTTGATTGAATCACCAAAGATTATGTAATTTGATTTGATGGTTTTGATCCCTGACCCTCAACTCACTAACAACATGTCAAGTCCTGGTCCTAGAGAGAAAAAACAAAGTTGAATAAATAAATATGTGCCACATGGTTTCTCAAGGAATATGGTTATGCAAATTACACATCGTGCACAGTTACATTTGTATAATCGCATACATACATACATACATACATACATACATACATGCATGCATACATACATACATACATACCTACATACCTACATACCTACATACCTACATACCTACATACCTACATACCTACATACCTACATACCTACATACCTACATACCTACATACCTACATACCTACATACCTACATACCTACATACCTACATACCTACATACCTACATACCTACATACCTACATACCTACATACCTACATACCTACATACCTACATACCTACATACCTACATACCTACATACCTACATACCTACATACCTACATACCTACATACCTACATACCTACATACCTACATACCTACATACCTACATACCTACATACCTACATACCTACATACCTACATACCTACATACCTACATACCTACATACCTACATACCTACATACCTACATACCTACATACCTACATACCTACATACCTACATACCTACCTACCTACCTACATACCTACATACCTACATACCTACATACCTACATACCTACATACCTACATACCTACATACTTACATGCACACATACACGCGTACATACCTTCACTGCAATACAGTATACAATACGATAGTATGCAATCCAACGCAGTAGAGTACAATGCAGTGCAAGGCGAACTTATATCGATATAATTCTATACATGTGTATGTATGCAAGGAAAAGATACAAAGATCCGCACATGAGCTGTGTCAGGAGGGGTTCAGCAATGGCCCCATTGGTGAAGTTCAGAACTTCATCAAACTGGACCAAGCCAAGCTGACAGTCACACCCTTGGGAAGTCAATGCTAAATCCGCTGACAGCTACATCATAGTGAAGGCCGATGATAGTGGTTGATCATGGTTCATTGGCACATGAAACAACCGTAACTATTCAGCTGGTAGGCAACCTGAATATAGCCAGCCGGTGACGTTTATTGATGATTCCCAGTGGCTCAGAACTTTTAACGATTCACGACTTCTTCCATCCCATCATGTCCACCCGGGAAGCCTTGCGATTGGGAGTCTTGTTTTAGGAAATTGTATTCTTGATGTGGGCTCATCCATTCCTTGGGCAACCCTAAGCCATCTCAAAACATGGAATCTTGGAGTAGGCAAATTCATGAACACCACCATGAACACCACCACTCACCGTCATAAGGTGAAAGCTACTTAGTCCCACAAGAACAGGGACCGACAAAAGTGGGAACTGTCTGACAGATTGCTAGTGTCTAGAGTCTAAAGCTTGAACATCATCCTGCGTGCCTGTCCGCCTGTCCGATAGAGCTGGTACTTGTTGCAAAAACTGTGGCGTGCCCCGCCATCACTGCAGAAGTTCCGGCAAGTTCAAGTGTTACAAATGCCAAGCTGCAGCGGAGTGGCTTGAAAAGGGCAAACGCAATTTAAATACCTATAGCCTATAGAGCTTTGGTCTTTGTTTTATTTAATGATATTTCGTCTGAGGAACACAGAGGGTCTGACTGGTAGTGCAGGATCAAAATTGGAAAAAAAATAGTCCGGCCAATAGGAGGAACCTAGTGTCGCAGGCGGACAAATGAAACTGGTTCTATCCCATGTCATCTTACTTTGACAGCGACTGTTTTCTTCAATGCAGCGACTCAATCATTACTCGCAAATGCAGAAACCATCATCAGTCATCATCAATCATTGATGATGACCGTCTCATTGAACGATTAAACCCAATTCATGCCTCCTTTTGTCGCTGCTAGCTGCCACGCGACTGGGGGAAATCAGGTCAATGGACAGGCGTGCGCGTGGTTTGATCGCTTTTCCATGGCCTATAGACTCATAATATTTATGGATGCTCATGGTATGGGTACATATGGTATGTAATTAGTGTTGTATCTTCTCATTGGTTTTGCGTAGGACGTGCTATAGACTATACATGTTTATGCTGATATGTGCTTACCAAGCCTGGTCGTGGTCTACAGTTTCACCAACAATGTCGTATTGCGAAATGTATGGTTTACGATTGTAGTTGTTGCTTTTGGTCAGCCACAACTGAATTGATAGCCGGCAGCTGTCGTCACGCTGACCTGTCTTCACCCGGTGTTTCCAGTCTGTGTCAGGGAGTGCTGCAATGGCACCATGGGGTGCACCATTCGGATCAGTCTCGAGCAAGGGCGTGCGTTCATTGAACATGGTTGATCAAACAATGGTTACACTTTAGTAGATGCCTACATGGATAGCTGAAATATGATGAAATATCACCACTTTTCGCAGTCCGGACCCCGGAAAATCATCAATAATTGGTGGGTTCTCAATTGCCATGTTGACCTAACAAAGGGTATATCACTAGGCTTTGCTACTTAAGGATATGAGCATACTACATAACCAAACACCGTGGTTAATAGCCAAAGTAAAGGATCGATATTGGTTAATACCGGTTCAAAATAATGTGTAATCATGGTTGGTAGTGGCTGGTGCTGTGTGATAAGGTCGGTAACGATTCATAGTATGTAAATGACTGACTATAGAAACTAATACTGATTGATGTCGATTGAGACTGGTATATTAATCAATTACACTGGTTAATTAATCAATCACATCAGCAACAACGATTCAATACGCTGTATGATGGTGTTTTCACAAGTTCAAACGGTGCTGATCAAAAACTGCCTGGATGGATGATTGACTTATCTCGGTTTCGTTTGTTAATCTTATTTCATTCAGTCACCAGTTGTCGACTACTAAATCCTCTCCAACCTTCCTGATAAACAATATATGATGTCCTCACTGTGGTGGTAGGCAAAGCGAATATGTTGATGGGATATTGAGCTACGTAACAATGAGGATTGATTTTTCTAAGAAATGTCGGACGACTGCAGCAATACATGCATATTGCATGATGGGCGATAGTCAGCAATCATGTTTCCGAATGATGGGTGACCCTGCCACCGCCTATCGACGCAAAACCTGTAGAATCATCATCGAGGCTATATAGTCCACGACAATAGCGGGAATATGTATGCGAGTATGTATGTATGTATGTATTCGTATGTATGATGTGGCGATGGGAAAAAGCATGATAAGGCATGCCATAACCATGTACAGACAAAAAATGTGGTAAGCGAACATCCCATCAAAAGGGGATGATTTATTTTCGGGCCTTTACCGGGGGCGCAAGGTGTTGACCAACAGTCATATCGACTATGACTAATGCGTGGTACTGGGATGATGGTGAACAAGGGACAAGCACGTACTCAAGTATCACCACTTGAAAAACCGCTGAGCAAGTGTTGAAGACTACAGTAGATCTTGCACGGTACCCAACAATAACTGAGACAACATGGGCAGAACGTGGCATAACCATGGCCATACCGAAATGGACTCTTCAACCCGCGCGGACATTCATTCGTGTTTTGGGCACCCATTCTATGGACAACCCCACTTCTGCAGTGCATATTGGGATTGGATGGGAATGCTGATCTAACGTTTGGTTGCACCACTACATGGATACCCCTGGCTCCTTAGCTTCTTTCCACCCACCAGCTGCAACGTTTTTGAGATTGGATAGCCATCATTTGAAGAGTGACCATTGATCAACAATATCAAACTCTCTCTCTCTCTCTCTCGCTCTCTTGATTCCCAATGCCTTTCCATGCCCTTTGAAATCCTAGGAGCACGTGTTACAACATCCAAAAACATGAACGAGCCCTGCCTTGCAATGGCGTCAAAAGACCCATTTGCCCACATCGGTAAGCTGCTCAATGACTGCGCTTCGCTTGAATACTTTCACAAACTGCTCCGAAACATGTGAACCCCAATCCTCTACGTAGCCTTCAATCTGGGCACCCAAAACAAATCAACGTCGATCAACTTTAGAAGATTTGTATTGCAGAATGTGTGTGTGTGTGCAAATGTGATCCATGCAGCCTTCATGACTTCTGAAACAAGGGCCTATAAGAACACAAGTAGCATAACATTGAACCCCGTGAGAGTTGTCAGCAATGTTTAACTGCGACGATGCTTATAACTTCCGAACCGGAAAATAAACGGACCATCGCTATCTGGACATGCTGGCACCTTGTCAAGCATGATGCCGTTGAGGTTCCTATTTCGTGCACCTGCCCTTACTGGGCAAAGGGCCACCCTCCCTCACCAACATGGCCAGTTTCCAATGACTTATACCATGCGTTTCTCGCAAGGCTTTTCTCCCGACAAGTGCCCTTCAGAGTTGAAAGCACGATGGCCAAACTCTAACCGGATTCTTCTCCGACCCATGGCACGGGATGATGGAAAAGGCCCTGAAAGAATAGACTGAGGCGGTATGGGGTTTCCCCACAAATGTTGTACCGAGCTTAGTAAGGCTTAATAAATACTGGTAGCTTAAAAGTTGGGATGGTTCGGTGGTGTCACCGGTTCTGGAAACAATTTCAACATCCCAGTTCCAATTCCCAAAGTGAAGTGGTGACCCTCTTTTTCGATTGACCTGAACAAATTCACAGGCTGGTGCGCTTTAAAATGCCTCCAGAACGTGGTGTTGGCCCTCCTAAGCTTGCACCACTCTAAAATGAAAATTGGAAATCCGGCTACATTAAAATGACCAATCCGGCTACATTAAATTGACCAAATCAAGCTCTCTCTAAAATGACTTTTCAAACGTCTCCGGCAAAACTTTGAATATCATGATTTTCGAAACTCCAAAATGGACTTGGATCCATCCTTTTGTGCATTCATTGATTCCTGCCAAAATTGGATTTAAGTCATTTGGAAGAAAGTGATGAAATACAAAAATCAACAAAATAACCATTACAAAATGGGTTTCAAGTCATTTGAGAGAACAATGATCAAATATGAAAACCGACAACAATTTCACTGCAAAATTGGGTTGCAGGTTCCACTCAGAAAAAATGACTTCAATGAACATGGGGATATTTCAACCACTTCTGGACAAATTGTATTTGTTCTGGTTCCTTGGGATTCCCTCTCGACGGAGAACTGTTGGACCCTGAAAAAAAGAAAACACAAGAAAGGAACACAGCCAACAAAATTACACTCCCCAAGAAAATTGATGGTCAATATATAAGCTTTTGTGTATGGTTGCAGGCGCTTGCCAAGCCCTTACTAAAGTGGAAGGATGTGGAAGAATGTGGAAGGATGCCAAAGGATGCGGAGAATCTGGTTATTTTGGACTTGTGATCAATGGGATCCATGGCATCAGCCCGGCGTTGAGGGGCGGCATGTGGGGTTGCCGTTTCAAGGTCTTCTCCATCAAGTGCACACCCTACACACGGGACATCACTGCCACCAAACCCGAAAGAATGCCTGCAGCGCCACGCAACAACTTGGTGGGTTTTGCCATCAAGCCTGAACAACCACCACCACTACGCATCTCCACTGATTAACCCTTCATATAACAACCCTTAACCATGATCCCCTGAATCTGTTGCCAAAACCATCCCAACAAAAATGTGACAATAAAACAACCCCGGGCAATCAAAAACCAAATATCACTACCATCAAAAACCATGTTCCAAGACAGGGCCTTGAAGTCATTTACAAGCTTTTTGAGCTGCAACCTTGGAGATTTCTCATGTTTTTTAAAACACTTTTGGGGCTGAAACCAACAGCAATTTGCATGGCATTTTTTGTACCACATTTTTGAGCAACCCTGCATTGAACAAGGTGTTGGCAACAGTTTGGAGCTGGAACAACTAATGCTACAACAACTACCTATCTATGTATGTATTCATATAATATTCATATAATGATGGTAGTGCCGAAAGGGAAATCATAATATGTAATGATGATGTTGATGATACCGATGTTTTCGATCCGGGGGTTGGGAGGGGATGCAGCCTCCCCCCATGAGTATGATGCCATCATTCATGCCTCCATTCCTCCATTCCTCCATTGCTTCCTTCCTTTCTTCCTTCCTTCCTTTGTTCCTTCCTTCCTTCGTTCCTTCCTTCCTCCCTTCCTGCGAACACACACAAGCGCATGTGCACACGCATGCGCACAAAAGCGAACAAAATTGCATTAATTTGTGCATGTAAATTCTCGCAAACAAGGACGAATACCAAATGTGTGACCGTGTGACTTAAGAAAACCAGGAGTACATTCAGAAAACATCTAATTAATCATTAATTGAACAAGTTAAGCGTTGTTTTGATTCGTAGGATTCGCTGCTCAATAAACAAGTATGCCGCATGGTTGGGAAGAAATCAACAATCACAACCCCTTATCAGCAACTTCAGCGACTCATCAAAAGCAGGCATTGTTGCAGCAGTTCGGTAGCATTCCTGAAGCCCTCAACAAGTTCCGGACTGCCAACGAACACCCCGCCACTACACGAAGTCCATCTCTTTGTTTCAGCCTTTGGTTGGCAAATGCTGGGTCCCACAACAGACCCTTGACCTGCTATGGCTGGTCACACGTTCACAGAGCTGTTTCTAATAAATACCGAAGGAGTCCAACGGTTCATTTAATGATCATTTGCCGAAGTTCATTGGATGTTCAATTGATGTTCATCGTTGTTCATTCTTGTTCATTTGCCGAAGTTCTGGTTCCCATAGGCTCGGCTTGGAGCCCAGGACTCGAAAAACCTTGCGCCTCCAATGATCATGAAGTTTTTCACGAGCATCTCCTCAAGGGTTGAATCCGGGAGCAGTGATGAAAAAGAAAACAACGGTTTTGTTGACAGTACATGACCGTAATCAATAGTTGCTCATGGGTAGTATTTAACCCATGGCTGATAGTGGCTGATGATTGTTGGGGACTACCGGCGGATGAATGAATTAATGCCTGGCAATGCCTGGCCCTTGCAATCGATGGTAAAAAGCCTCGATTTGAGCAAGACTTTCTAACCATGAACCTCTAGGCTTGCCAGCACAAATGATTGAGGAAACTCCAGGCTATGACTGACCAACCTAACTCAGCAGCTTGGCTATATCTGACCCAATGATTGGTAGCGAACAAGCCGCCATCAAATCCCTACCAAGTGTCACTGCGAAAGAAAGACTGTCCAAGGGGCTCACAATGAGGCATTGTACTCAATGAGGGATTGTCCGGTCTCAATCATCATCGCAATCAAACGCATTGAGCATTTCAACAGATTTCAACCATCACAACCACGTACACCATGATGCACAACATGCCGTGGCATGCAACATGCCTTTTTGGTCGCGGCTTTTCATGTCAAGGTCCCTGATCGTTGCGTATGCCAACACTGGTGGCAGTGTCCAATCCATTCGGAGGCCGACAATGGGAATGGCAACCAACAACCCATTGTGCTTATGAAGCAGTGTATAAGCCTCTGTTATCTAATCCTTGTGAAATTTATTGGGCATAATCTTATATATATATATATTATCCAATGGCCACTCTTATTGCCAACCAGTATTGTAGTACAACCCGTGATTGTAATTTTTGACTAATATTGTCATGAACTCACAATAATTCCTTGATGTGCCTTGTTCACAAGCGAGCAAAAACCCAATTGTAGTTGTGTGTGCGTGTCTGCCTGTGTTGGGCCCGTAGTTGTGAACTCATGGCCCATTTCTTGCTCATCCAAGCCACGCGTGTAAGCTTCACTTCACGCACAAAGAATCCCGCTGAGCTGTCCTTAGATTTGAGTCAAACTGGATCACATCAGATTATGCCCAGGGAACTTCAAATGATCATAAATACTCACAAATGGGTATTCGTACAAACACCAAACTGGTAGACAAAATGGATATTGACGCCATCATACATACCACACATACCCAATGGCTATAGAAACGATTCATGGCAATATCTTAGATTGAACACTCAGAAAACTGCTCTGAAGAAGGAGATGAATTTGGTTCTTGCCTCGCAGCATGACTTAATTAAAAAGACTTAAGGTCCTTCCAAAAAAAAAGAAATGGGATCAAAAGTCTATGTTGCTGGGGAATCATAGCCCCGTACATACTACATCGGAACAACAGCACACGTTGGCTGATATGATGTTATATGAACTTTATCCACCACATGCAAAAACCCACCGCCCAACCATCACCGTCCGCCAGCAGCTGCCAGGTTTCAGTGATGAATTGGACCAAGTAAGAGCGCTCGATGTTGATCCGTTTGCCCTCAGTGACACAAAATCGAGCGCCAAAAAGATGGCTTCTGTTGGGGGCATATGCGGGAAGAAAGAATTCAAAATTCTAATTCTATCTTGGGGCACGCCATTGAGCACGTCATTCATTCATAGCCACTAGCCCTAGCAGTGGATCTCCAGCGCTATGCTTCGTCAGATGTGAACCATGCAGTTGTACTTAAACGCCGAGAGCGCGTGATCTACCAACTGCTGGTTGATCTATGCCTGGATTTTTTCGAAAAAAATCCTGCCTTCTTTGAAACAATCCTGATGAGGCTCCTGCTGTCAGTCTTCCCTACCACAAGCAGCAGTTGGCAGTCGGTACCCGTCGTCCCCAACGAGAGTCCTGAGGTAGTCCTTTGTCTTCACTAGGCCCATCCCCCTGACTCTAAAACGAAGAGATTCCTGCTAAATCAGGGTTTCTATGGGAGCCCTTAATCACAGAGGTAATCCATCATCCAATTCTCAATGACTATCATCCAGCATCAATGATTTCTGAGACATACCGACCTGTCTATGTCTTGCCCTTGCTAAAAAGCCCTTCAACAGCATACAGCAGTAGACTTGACTTGTACATGTCAAGGTCAGCAAATTCCAGACCACAGCACTCATTTCATCACTACCAATCTAGCCATTCCCTTCAACATCCAGCAGCCTACGGTCACAAAATTCAGTGTCTGAAGTCCTGGCATGACCAATTCTACCTCTGGTTGGCTCGCAATGGTTGAAGTTGATGAGTTGAAGATGTTGGCTATTGATGGGCAACCGTGGATGGTGGCAATGTCCTTCCAATGACTTGATGATATCCAATAATTTTCATGTATATACATCTCTCTCTCTCTCTCTCTCTCCAGCGCCATATATATATATATATATTTATTTGTATTTATTGTGAACAGTATATAGTCAGATGTTGTTTTCAATATTCAAAGTGGGCTGGTTGTTTGTGGATGGTGATCAGTGCTGTTTGTCTGGTCAATCAACGGTTAATCCAAGGTCAAAGCAAACAAAACAGAAAGAATGCTCCCCCGGAAGGTAGCCGTCAGCAACACTGACAAAAAAAACGGGAGCACGCTGTCCGAAGGCTACAGCTTGCTCACAGCACGGCTGCCAGGGCACGGCAGGGATTTGATTCACAAAGGCTGGGATAATGCGACACTTCTCCGTAATGGCAGTCCCTCGCCAAAAGACTCTCCTCAGGACGAGAGGACGCTCTGACACGAAAGTTCTGCATATGCCTGAGGCCAGTGCTGACTCAGGTTCACAAAGTTCTTTGCAAACTTGTATGGAATATACATTTGCACGCATACATTCATTACATTGCATCATTACATCAGTACATCTCTCTCGCTCACTGTCTCTCTATCGTCATCCCGAAAGCCCAGCTAATGCACACATAATCAGACTTTCAGCGTAGATCGTTTCGTCACCAGCCGCTGATTGTGTTGCTGTGACGGGCACAGGTCCTTAGAGTCCCACCTCCAAGCCAACAGTACCATCCAAAAAGAATAGGCCTGGTCATTGGAAGCGACACACATACCATGTATGCACAAGCGGGATGCCTAGCAGGAATACGGAGTTTTTCACTGTCCCGGGGTAGTCATCACTTCAGCTATGGAACACAACACCGAACATTATGATCACCATTTGATGCTACCTCCCTTTGGGATTTAGAAGTGCCTTGCCTCTACACTACCTCCCTTTCGAATTAGAAATGCAATCTCTGTTGTCGGCAAACCAACAATCCCACGTCGTTACTGGTTGCACCTTATTGGTAGCAAACAGGTTGGTTACCCATTCAAAGAGGATACACGTCCCCGTGTCATAGCTACTAGGCAAGTGATGTTCACCAGTTGTCGATGGGTCAACCCCAGAAGCACACGCCGATAACAACCAAGAAGTCCAAGATTCATCTCCAAAAAGAAGAGCATCAAAAGCGGCAAGAAGACGGATCCTGTTTCGCTTGTAAGGTCTTGGGCTGCACATTGGGAACACCAACCAACAAATTGAAAACTCAGCAGCAATCGTCAAATCCAAGAAACGACAAGTTGAGTAGTCGAGAAGAAAAACATCACAACAACAACAACAACAACAACAACAACAACAACAACAACAACAACACATCAGGATCACTGGGCCCATCGAAACAAGCAACACCACAACTGTCACCACAACAGCAGCCATGACCCAACGGAGCGACCATTGCCGCAACAAAATCACATGAACTATGCACCAGCCATGAGGGGCATATGAAAATGACACTTGAAAAACAATACTGCACTCATAGCCTCTAACAACCACGCGGCTAGGCAAGAACTGCCAGTGTTCCCGAAACTTTGAATGTAATGGCTATGAACTCTTCGGTGTCCCTGCGCAAAAAAAGAGAAACAAACACACGCACAGGCTTGAAAGACCGAATTGTCCGATGCACCCAGTTCTGATACGATATTGACCATCGCGCAGGTGTCAACTTGGGCACTGAAGCCAATGTGGCGGTGATCTGGTGGTGTTGAAGACGATGGATGACTGGGAATATCATGATTTCATGGCATGGGACGTTTAAGGAGAAGCTTGAAACATGAGTTGAAAGCAGGTACGTCGATCCATCGTCCCAGATCGATATCACATCCAATCAGCAGTCTCTCTGCGAGGCAGTGCCTGCAGAGAGGACCACCGCCTCCCTGCTAGCAACTGGTAAGGAAGAAAAAATCGCTCGGAACCTCTTTGACACAGGGGTGCTCTCACACACAAACACACACACACACACAATTCTCGTGCGAGTATCACCAAGCAAGCCAATTCGTAATACTACTCTTCCAGCAAGTGATTGCCCCACCAAAAACCAGGCTTTTTGAAAAAACATAGTTTGACAAATTAACATTTCTGGACTTCAACCACTGGGATATGCATCGCTGGGGAATTTTGATGATCAGGTGTATTTAAACGAGGTGCATACGCGTGCATGTGTGAACCTAAGCCAATACATACAAATTCAGCATGCATTGTTTCTTTCTTTCGTTCTTTCCTTCGTTCTTTCTTTTCTTTCTTTCTTTCTTTCTTTCTTTCTTTTCTTTCTTTCTTTCTTTCTTTCTTTCTTTTCTTTCTTTCTTTCTTTCTTTCTTTCTTTCTTTCTTTCTTTCTTTCTTTCTTTCTTTCTCTCTCTCTCTCTCTCTTTCTCTCTACACAGTTTACGGATACATGCAATAGGCAAATGCGTGCTTACTCTTTACCTATATGTTACAAGCAGTATGGATGCCTGTGCGTATGCATGTGGTGTATACGTGCGTATGTGTGTATACGTGTGTATGTGTATGTCTACGTGCAATGTGTACTGTACATAACCTAGTTCAATCACTACACAGAGAACCAGAGTGCTGCTCCGTGTCCACGCCAAGACCGCGACCTTTTGGACTTGGCTCCAAGCTAGGCTACTTGTGGCAGGTCGTGTAGCAGTATGTGCATCGGCCTCGACCTCGAAAACATAGGTCATTCCATGTTGGACCACAACCAGGTTTTCGAGGTCTGAAGGGTTTCCACCACAAAAACATTGATTGTTGTATGGAACCACAGTTGCAACTGAGGCCACCCAACTATATCTTGAATAATTAAATAATGAAATAGTGATGATGAGAATATTTGACCTCTAGATAAACCACTATTACTATTATGGTTCAACTTGGTTGGCTGGGTGCCATTACAACGTCGCAGCGACCAAAGCAGGTGATGTCGCTGTGCTTATTGGCATTGTGTTTAGTTTGAGCGGTTCATTTAACATGCATCTTCGACAAGTGTCGGTAGCTCCCAATCAACTCGCAACGCCCTTTAAAACCAACCGATGATAAAAGCTATTGCTATTTTCTGATATTTATTTGTCCCACTATTTGTAGCAGATTAGTGACCCCAGTAGCTGTGACCAAGTCTTCCTACACTGAGCTCCATATTGTAGTTCTAAATCAACCCATCAGCCACTCAAACCCTTACCATGGTCAACGACCAAACCGCTATTTGCGGTTTCCGCTATTCGCGCGTCCTTCCAGCAAGAGCACATGCAAAGAAAAGCCGGAAAGGAATGCCACCTGCATGTGACACAGCATGCATGTCGTGCAGGTGCTTGGAGCGCAATGCAACCAAAAAACAATGAGAAACATGGATACCTGTCCATATAAATAGACGTGAGCATGCAACATTACATAAGAAATGTTGTCTGTCAGTACCTCCGCGATGCTGACAAACAGTTGCGGTACAGCCTGTCATTGAATTTGCCACCTTTAATACAAAATTAACTCATCAAATCGAAAGCAAGGACTGGTTCAACGCTCAAACCAACCAGTAAAACTTCCATGGTTGGAGGGAACCCCCAAAAAAGGTTGGTTTAAATTCAACGGGTTGAAAAGGGATGATTTAGGGGCACCCCTGTTTTGCAGAAACCGCCAAATTTCATAACCCGAAACCAATCATTTCAGAACATCCAACATCCAATGGTTCGCGACTGTTCACAGTCGCTATGATCAAGCCACTGCGATGGAAGCTTGCCTGATGCATGTAGGTGCTAAACCAAGGAAAACCTACTACAATCGATGCCAGGAAACCTGCCCACCTGGTGATTGAAGCAATGGTTGATTGGTTGCCTGGGCTTATGATATCTTGCGAATCTCTGCTTTAGAGTCACTGCCGGCATCTTGCCATTTTTGTTGGGGTTGCAACTTGGACCTGGTTTACCACGGAGGCACTGGAAGTCATACCTTCGCATGGAAGGGAACTATATTGACCTTCGAAATGCCAAGTAGGTCAAGCCCAAGAACAGGTGTGCTAGTCGATAAATCCATTCCCCCAACAAGAAGGACTCAAACAATTTATTCGCAAGGAGCCGAAGTCTATGTGTACGATCGGGTGCCAAGCTGGAATCTCTCTCCATCGCCATGCCAAGCTGGAATCACATACTGTTTTTCAATGGAATTCCGCTGTATAGTGACTTGGATGGTGCGCGAAACTACCCACCACGGCAGGCCACCACCACCATCGAAGCTAAGCAGTAGATGCAGGCGACAGCGCCCGCGCATTGCATGACCTGAGCTCAGCAAAAGGTTGTAATTTGTAACTTGGCCAACTGGATTTTCAAAATTTCTCAGCAAAGCAACAGATGTTCAAATCGGTCAATAGCTGTGATTTGAAAACATATTATTGATTCGTCCGCTTGTGATATCTACCTTTGTAGTTGAATCGTAGTCCATTCATCTGCAGGGGTCACGGGGTGGCATTCAAGTTAACCACAAAAGAACGCACCTGCGTCCACTGAACTAGCCCGACAAATGCATCCAATCCAAAAAAGCGCCAATGTGAAGAGCTACATTCATGGCAATTTTCCACCATTGTCTTATAAAACATTTTCCATGTGCATGCAAATAAATAAATAAATTTATATATATATATATAAAAATATATGATACTGATATATCATGATATATCATGTTGTAAGTTTCATGCGCACGCAAATAGGTACCATGCACATCTCCGCTGCCCTCCCTTTTCACAGCCCAGGAGCCAGAAAACTCTTGGCCACCTTTCGGCTGATGCACTTCAACAAGGCCTGAAGACAGTTCCTCGGGGCGACTCGGTTGCGACCTGCTGGCACTGGTTGATCACTTTCAGCTGGGTTTCCTGTGAAGTACTGGGAGTGATGTACGACCTGACAAGCTAAAGTGGAGAAGCAGTCGCACGGTGATGACCAGAGAGAGGCCACATGAATTCATGAACAGAGTTGTGTTTTTCATTGGAAAAGCACGTCTTTTCTTGCGTGAAATTTACTACATGTCAAGCAACCAATTTGTAGTATATATATATATATATATTTAAATATATATATATAGGTGTTTTACACTATCAATTTATATTCTGATTGCCGACCGTCCTCGGAATATTGTGACTTGCAAGATTGCAATGTCATAACTGCAGGTCAAGTCTACCTTACACTGACACAATATTTTGAGTGATTCTCAGAAGTAGCCTCGTATAAATGCTGTGCTCCTCATCGGCAAAGAAGGATCATGCTGCCAACTGGGGAACCCATGGCGACTTTTGGGGTGCACCTCATGGTCATGGATGTTTTGCAAAGTGGCTCAAACATGATGCATGAATGCATACACCCAGATACCATATAACACTCGCAGACGCGTATGTGTGCGTGTGTGTATACATGCGGATGTAATAAATCTCAAATATATATATATATATGTTTGAATGCGTTTGTTTTTTTGGATTCCCCACTCAAAATGATCCTTGTCGGAGTGGCTTAGGGGCCGTGTAAAACCAGCGCAGAAGTTGGCCCCTTTCAATACGTGGTTTCTCGGCTAGAATACCAAAGGCCCTCATAATCCTCATTGTTTTGAAGGACCAGCATTCAATGCAGAAACTAGTATATGGAACATCAAGCCTGATTGGAAAGAAATTAGCGATGAGTTCTTGGACAGAAAGCTAGATAGGCAGATAATAGACAGATGCTTGGATGGATAAACAGATTGAAAGACAGACAGTCAGATAGACGGACATACAAATAGAGAGATAAAGAGCTAGAGAGATAGACAAATAGATGGATAGAAGGAGAGATAGAGAGATAGAGAGATAGACAAATAGATGGATAGATAGATAGATAGATAGATAGATAGATAGATAGATAGATAGATTAGATCGATAAGTAGATAGACAGACAAACAAATAGATAGATAGATACGGTAGTGGTTCCCAGCGATCTTAATGTATACAGGGCCTTGATGCACGGAAGTTTAGCTTGGGAGCGCACTATGTCGTTCCACAGGCCTTGATGCTACTTCCTGATCAAAAAACAGTCAAATATCAGCATCAAATAAGGAGAGTCTAAGTACATTGCTCATCTGGTCTAGGCGAATCCAATGGAAAAGGGCCAAGTAGGATGGCATGATGTAGCAACAGTAAGGGCAGCACGGCAGCATGTCAGCGATAGTGGGGGCGATAGTCTTGGTTTCAAGAAATGAGGGAAAAGCAGGATGCCCAAAGCATGTGTCTAGCCCACGGCCTGATGCCGCGATGAGCATAGACCCCCTCCAAGGCACAAATCAATCTTGCAATTCCTAGCTTCTTGTGATGCGAAGCCAGCTGTGGCCACTCAGTACTTCCATGGTTTTGCTGAACGAGCTTTGGGGCAACCACCAGAACAGATTGTTGTTCCCTTCGAAACTTGAAACTTTGAACAATGTTCCTTTCTTGGTGGAAGTGGTGATTTATCAAATGTCTCGAATGAGTAAACCACAGGCAAATTCTTTGCAGGGGAACCTGTGGGAGGAACCTGCGGGATGCTAGGACCCCTGAGCGGGAATCCACAAACTCAGTGCAAAAACACCAACTCATCAGCTGCAAGAGTCCAACTGCCGACTCCCAGGCTGAAATCGGGGCAATCGAGCAA
The DNA here is from genome assembly GCA_009767595.1 of Symbiodinium kawagutii. Taxonomy (NCBI): domain Eukaryota; class Dinophyceae; order Suessiales; family Symbiodiniaceae; genus Symbiodinium; species Symbiodinium kawagutii. The sequence goes on along the minus strand of VSDK01026097.1, from coordinate 3,299 downwards.
ATATGCGCACCTCAGCAACTGTCAGGATGTTGGGAGATGGTCGGAGTCCAGGATTCGTACCAAAAAGCAAGAGATGATCCCTGACTTCAACTGGTAACTTGACGAAGTATCCCTTTTATGTTTTCCCTGTTGTGAAAGCCCCCCTTGGCCCGCCGCAAAATGTACAGAAGCCGCCGCAAAATGTTGGTGCTACATATCACATGGCTCATTTCTCACTGCAACCGGCGTCCCTCCTCCTCTCTTAAATGAATTCTGAGCCCTATGTCAAATGCACCCCATTTGCCTGCACGAAGAACTCTACGTGGCATAAGTCATGAATTGCAATGATGCATTCCATGACATTCAATTGCATCCCCCCGAAAGCCAGCAGTCACAAATCAAGTGGAAGAGTTCATAGAACTTTTCGTGGCACTGCTGGGGTGAAGGGGTGAACAATCGATCCAAGGCACCAACAGTCAAGGCTAGAGTCCAAACCCAGCAGCAAATGATTTTGGACATAGGCCTGGCCCAGCAACAGCACCCATCAGTGCACCAAATGCATCAACCCTGGAAGTATTTTCAGAGAATTCTGCGGGCAAGGACTTATATATGTCCCTGGCTTGAAAAGTGCCACAGCTCGTGGCTATCAACGCTGCTGTTGGCTTGCGATGTCAACTGTGCTGGTTCATAATATGTCCGTAGCATTGATTGGGCCACTAAATCATCCGTGTCAAACATCAAACGCAAGAATAGCTTGCCACGCTACTATTGCCATGTGGTTCTGTATGCAGTCACCTTTGACGAACATGCCAACAAATTACGTCTTGTAGGTGACGAGAAATTCCCAAGTGGTCCCAGGGGCAAGAACTGCTCCTTGCAAACACAGAATGACCTCTCCATTCCAAATTTGGAGCTCCAAAACCCATGACTTTCGCGGCAGGACGCGGCGAGCCTCTAGGACCACCAAAAGACTTGAGACAGTCCAGCAAAACGCCGTGATACCACGGAGCGTGTACCTGGAATTCCGCTGACAACATCTCCACCGAAAACAGGAATCGAGGCGCAGGGTATGACCAGAGTAGATGCTTGGGTTAGTTGGTAACATGGACTACATCCTTGTGAACTGCCACATCTTGGTCATGAAAAATCTGTCACAGTAGTACCATCGGGTGTTTTAGTTTCAAACTACTTCAAGCACTGAGGAAGTCGATTGGTATTGGGGTGATCAGCAGCCATTCCTGACAGCTCCGCGAGGGTCATTTGGAAAGGACTTCTGTGAACATCACAGGTATGACATCTCCTTGTCCTTCTTCTCTCTCTTTCTTCTTATCTCTCCTTCTCTCTCCTTCTCCTTGTGCTGGTACGTTTTGCTGCTGCACCGCGCTGGTAGGTTTTGCTGTGCTGGTACGTTTTCCTGCGCTCGTAAGTTTTGCTGCTGTGCTGTCTTGGTACGAGTACGTCGTGCTGTGCTGGTGCGTCTCCTGTGCTGGTACGTTTTGTCGTGCTGGCATTTCATCTCGGCCTAGTCGGCAAGGGCTGTAAATTTGCGAATTGGGCTGCGGGAACAAAATCCACCGTCCCATGGCTTAATTTATTCAAACATGTCTACAATGTTTTGAAACATTGGTACGTTGTGCTCGCGCTGATACGTTTTGCTGCGCGGGTACGTTTTGCTGTGCTGGTACTTGTTTTGCTGTGCTGGGACATTTTGCCGTGCTGGGATTTCCTGCTGGGCTGGTGTTTTTTTGGTTCCGATTTTACCTGTTGTATCTTTTGTTATGCTGCTGGAGCATTTTTTTTGCTGTGCTGGTATGCTTGATTTGCTGTGCTGGTATATTCTCTGCTTTCCTGGTATATTTTTTGCTCCGCTGGTACGGGCGCCGCTGCTGTCGTTGAGTTGCAATCGTTACCGCCAGCCATTATGTACCCAGTTGCTCACCGTATGGGAACGCTTCGCGCAAATGTTTCAACAGTCATGGAAAGTCCAAGTTCGCTGCAGGAAAAATTGACATACTGTAGCGTAGTTGGCTAGTTGAAAACCCTCGAATGAACGCCAGGGCAATGACTGACTAAGCATTCCCTCTGTGCAACATCCACCACGTAGCCGTTCGGAGCCCGAGAGGTCAGCAACACAAAAAAACAAGAAATCCACCGTAAGGGGCATGGGAGGTAAAGGATACAAAATCATACAAAAACTATGCGTACAAGTACCGTCAACATCCAGGATGATTACACATAGACGCGCACACGCAAGAAAAACACGCATGCATGCACGCACCCCTGCATATCATGTATGCATACCCGCAGGTTCATTCAGGCGTTCACAAATAAACGCCTCTATTGAAATGTCAGCCTGACATGGGTTGTGTAGATTATTTCTGCTTCCGGTCAGATTTGCCTTTTCAGGCGAAATTGGTGGCTCATAGGATGTTGCAGGATTGTCAAGTAGAAATCCTGTGTAGTCATCTCCCCATTCTTGGAGAAAATAGTTTGGGCAGAACTTCGGAGGAATTACCCGTACCCATGATTTGGTTAAAACCATTTGTGCTTCTCGAGTTTGGCATCTTGCAATAGGCGTTTTATTTTCAAGAAATGGTTGCAATGCCTTCGGGCCAAAATCAGAGCCTCAGGAGGGACTTCATGGTTCGGAAAGTGTTTTCTGCCTAAAAGATTTCGGACAGAAATTAATGCCTGCATGAAGATCTAGGTATGAGCATGGACATGTAAGTAATCTTATTACGCTACAAACAACATGACAAGTTCAAGTAACCATACATTCCACTTCTCCGAAATACGTTGATTTTTTTGCAAGAGCTTCTCAGAGATACATACATGCACCAACAATTCGGTTCGTTGGTTACCGGGTATGTATGTGCGTTCCGTTGCCGATGAGGAGCCCATTGCAAATGGCATAGTGGACTGGGAACCCGACATAGCACTAAACACTAAACACTGGCATTCTGTTGGGCGGGCTACAAGGATAATTTTGACCAATGCAAACAAAAATAGGTGCTGAAATTGGCAAATACAGAAAGAACATTTAAAACACAGTGCATTGAACACATAAACACGTACACAAAGACACATAAACACCCATGTTTTCAAACTGCATTACAAAAAAAATGCATAACACATCATAACACAATGAACAATATTTTTTACTGGGCCTCTTTGGCAGGGCTATCCCAGCTTATCGTGTGCCGACTTGATCACCAAACAGGTATAAACATGCCTCGTTCGCTCCGCAATCGGCTGCGCATGACATGTCACATGTGTTGGGGTGTGACCGTCATATGGTTTCTTTACGGAGCATTTTTGCA
>VSDK01026096.1:89950-118880 GCA_009767595.1 Symbiodinium kawagutii | reverse complement strand
CTTTATACCAGCTTATCTGCTTCTGATGAATCTGAAATCTTTTGGAGATTTAAGCCAAAGCACCATTTGTTCCAAGAGCTGACTGAGTTTGACAAATGCAATCCATCACAGAATTGGACCTATCGAGACGAGGATATGGGAGGAACAGTTGCAGCAATTTCTAGAAGAAGGGGAGGGGACACTAGGCTGCATTCTTGCAATCTGTTTGTAGCACAAATTTTCTTTCATTTTGGGAGGGCTTGGCTTCTTTCACCACACTCAGGAAAACACAGTTGCTTCTACTGCAAGGAACACATTGGTGAAATTCCTCTCCCAGAACCAGATTCCTCAGTGGCCACTTTCTTGAAAAAGGAAGAGTCTTGAGCAGCATTTGCTGGTTGCTAGAAAATTCCCTTTTGTGTCCTGACCTTGGCTTTTGCTAGGTGCTGGAAGACATTTACACTTCCATGTCACTTGGCTGCACTTATACAAGTGTTCTTCATGTGAAGAGCTGCAAATCTTGATGCCAACTCCTAAGAGAAGTTGGCTCTTTTGGTTGACATTGTTACTTGGCTGCATTGATTGCTGCCAACTCCTTAAAGGAGTTGGTACTTTTTGGGGGCTTTGTCTTCAGACATTGTTACTTGGCTGCATTGGTACATGCCAACTCCTTAGAGGAGTTGATACTCTTAGTTAAGTCTTGTTTGCAGACATTGTTACTTGGCTGCATTGGTACATGCCAACTCCTTAGAGGAGTTGATACTCTTAGTTAAGTTTGCAGACATTGTTACTTGGCTGCATTGATTTCTGTCAACTCCTTAGAGGAGTTGGTACTTTTGGGGGTTTTTGTTTTCAGACATTGTTCCTTGGCTGCATTGGCACATGCCAACTCCTCAGAGGAGTTTGCTGCTTGTAAAATCATTTTGAAATGTTCAAACATCAAGTTTGAACAGTTTATCTACATTTTTTGTATTATCCTTGACCAAAAAAACTTGTTAATTAACAAGTTTTTTTGTTAAACTTGTTAATTAAGAAGTTTTTTTGTTAAAAAAACTTGTTAAATAAAAAAGCTTATTTAAGCAGTTTTTTTTATTTAAGCAGTATTGGAGGCTCTGGGAAGAAGCACAAGCCCAAGCTCGTGCCCGAGAGGCAAGGACACCGCCCCGTGCCCCCGACTGGGCAGGATTCTCCACCCCTACTGGAGGGGGAGTTCCTCCCCGAGCCAGCGAGCCAGCCAGCAGCAGTGGGAGCCGAGATAACCCATGGAACACTGGAGACAACCGAGGGTTCCCCTCAGGCCAGCCGTCTTGGAGGAGGACTGCATCAGGGGGAGGACAGCCATCCGGGAGTGTGCCGCCGACACAAGGACCTTGGACACAGCCGAAAGGAGCAGCTTCGATGCCACCCCGAGGATCGACCGGAGTACCATTCGATGATCCTTGGAATCCCACCCCGGGCGCTCCGCCCTCCTCGGTTCCCAAGACACCTCCGAAGCAACCGTTCCAGATGCCGTTCAACTCCGATCCCTGGCAAGATGGGACACCCACCAGCAGTGGCACCACTGCATCTTCGGAGAGGCCCAAGAAGGCTGCGCCGCCACCTCAGTCGAGTTACGGGAGCGTTCCGCAACCAGAAGGTGGAAGACCACACAAAGCAGCACCTCCACCACAGACACCTGCGCAATGTGGGACGTTCCGTTCCAACGTCCCTCCCCCTGCAGAGAGGAAACGGACAAGGGATCCCCAGCCATACACAGGCACCGGAACCCGGGACGATCTCACCCCCGAACCAGCCGCCTCTGGAAACAGGCCACCTCCGGCCAGCAGAGAACTCTTCAGGAAGCCCCAGCCCTATCATGGACGAGGCCCCACAGAAGTGCTCCGCCCACCGAAGCCTGTGCTGGAAGACGAGGTGCTTGAAGAGGGAATGCCAGAGCGGTCCGCTCAAGATTGGGAGGAACTGCAATCAGAAGAGCCGGAGTTTCCCCGCTCTCGCGCTTGGTCGGAAGCAGATGATGGTCGCTCCGACCACACCTCGCAAGGATGGGAGAAGGAGTCGCTCAACTCGTGGGATGTGCCAGACGACCCTAAGGATGGAGAGTTCGTGCATGTGGAGGTGGAGTCATCCGACGAGGAGTGGTATGATGTTCCCTTCGATGAGGCAGAGTGGGCGGCCGAACCTGGTGCTCCACCGGAAGATGCAGATGAGATCAGCGCAGAGCAGCAGGAGTTTGAACGAAGCCTGCATCAAGACATCACTGAGTTCCTGGCATTCTTCCGCAAGCAGAAGTCGGCTCAGGCAGCTCCTGCCATCAAGGATGTGGGGAGGCAGAACACCCCACTACCAGAGGCGGTGAGGCAAGATTGCATCCGAGGAGATAGCGGTGGACTACGTCTGGATCGATCCGTCCAAGAGTGGTTGCGAAGAGGGGCAGAAGAGGGAAGGAAGCCTGGCGGTGTATCCGTCACCCACACCTCGGCTGCTCCAGCCTTAGGCACCCCGGACAATAAAGGAGAGGAGACTGCACCCCCTTCAAGACCAGCAGAGCACACCGGCATCCCAGCGAAAGCTATGCCCATCAGCCCTCCACCAGCAAAGTGGCTCGAAGGCTCGACCCCGCCGACTGCAAATGTCGGTCTTTCCAGCAAAGCACCCAGTGCGGCTGCTCCAGCCATGCGAACACAGGCAGCCCAGACGACTCCGAGGCAAGGGAGATCCTCCCATTCTACTCACCATGGCTTCGACCCCGCAGAGGTCGACTTTGGAGAAGAGAGTGAGGATGATCGAACTCCAGAAGAGAAGGCCGATGACGACGCACTACTTGAAAGGACAAGACAGAACATCGAAGCCTTCCTCCGTGCCCCAGAGGCGGTCAAGCGGCAGCTGAGGTCCTCAGCGTGGAAGCGATGCTACGAGCGGCTTGCTTCAATCAGGGAGAAGCTAGACAGGCCTGATCCAGGCGCCGATGAAGACAAGTACGCTCAAGACCTAGCTGAAGGCTTCACGGTGGCAGAGGCGCGCAAGATGATGAAGGCGCGCAGAAGAGCTGCCCGTCATCAAAGGGTCATTGAGGAGAAGCCCAACCTCACCTGGGACGACCTGCCAAAATCCTGGATCACTCCGAAGCAACGGACGCTCCGTCCCGGATGGATGGCAGAGAAGAGTGAAGCGAGGCTGAATCGAAAGAGGTCAGGGTCACAACCCACCGGCAGAGGACATGGAGACAGGTGGAGCCGGGTTCCTGAGCCAAGGTCCCCACCTCAGCCCAACTGGAAGGCTGCTCCAGCCCAGCAGGATGACCCCTACAAGAAGCCGAAGCCCACTCCACCGGCGCCACCAGGGTGGAACCAGAACAGAGGAGCTGATCCAGCCCCTTCGGAATGGAACCGGGGCAAAGGAGCCGATCCGGTTCAGCCAGGATGGAGTCCAGGCAAAGGAACCGATCCGGTTCACCATGGATGGAACCACGGCAAAGGAGCTGCTCCAGCTCACCAAAGCTGGAATCAAGGCAAAGGAACCGATCCGGTTCATCCATCAACAGCTCCGTGCACTCCACCGAAGTTCTCACCAAAGCAGCCTCCGTATCCTCCCCCACCGAGCAGGATCAACGAAGAAGAATGGGGGCAGTGGACGCCATACGGCAAGAAGTGAACTTCGACTGGACTCGAGAGCTCCTCTCAGCACTTCGACGTCGGTACGCCTGTACAGGAAGCAGTACATAGTTTGTGCAGCATCTCTTAGGCATGCTTTCATTTCGAGTGCTGGAAAAGATCAGGGAGCTGCCTCCACTGTTGACATGGTAGCTCCTACCTAATTAATGCTAGATCGTTTAATTAATTCTTTTGTTTGGATACTCCTAATTTATGGGGACCGTGTCGATCGAAGTATCTGACATGGTTTGTCTGGTGTGGTGTGGTGAGTACCTCACAGCCACGCCCCACACAGACAAAATAGGAGTCGCCGCTCCGTGCATGCTCTTTTGGTAGCGTGTAGCTGACCAAATCTTCACCGTTGTTCCGGATGTCCTAGGGGATTACCGTCTCCTAGGCTGGGGCGGGGGCGGGAGAGGCTCAGCTGTAGCTTCCAAGGGAATGGTGGGGGACCCAGTGATGAGTCAATATTAGTCATCCAATAGTTATGGGTACAGCAGTAGCCAACCAACAACAAAAGAATACCAACAACCAAGAAGCACAAACAATGGCAACCAACAATAACAAACTGAGAAACACAAACAATAGCGAAGCAGCAACACTAAATACCCAGCCATAGCAAACCACCAACCAGCCGTGTCCGTTGTGTCACAGTCCAGCTCCGCCACCAACGACTCAGACCGAGTTGCCCGACGTTGGATCTCTCGGATGGTGTTGCGGTAGTAGCGTGCGAAGTACTCCATGAGCCTCAGAGACATCGCGGTCCCGTCCCGAGTGGTCACAGCATGGTCCCAGTCCCTACAGTGTGGGGTTAATCATGACATCAAGGATGGGCCAAGTGGTGGTTGATGTGGTTGGCATCCGTGGAGGCTGGTGGCTAATGGTGGGTAATGGTGGTTAAATGATGGTTGATAACATTAAAGATGGTTGTGGTTGATAATCACTAGATTTGATGATGAATGATAACACTAATGGTGGTTGATAGCATCAATACTGGCGGACAATGCTGGTTAATCTGTGATCGAATTCATGAAACTATGTTGTTGTTCATCACATTGTATATTGCAGAGAGATGATGAATTCTGGTACACCATTGATGATAACATGAATGATGATTAAATGATTAATTACTACTGCGATCACTGGGTTGGTTCATGGGAAAATCGACGTTGGAAGGCCTTGTTTTAACAATAGGATTTCCAACGTCAATGTTCCCATCAACCAGCCCAGCGAAGCATAACCATAGTTATACCGACCCATATAATTGATTATAATTGATGGTTATACGGTATACGGTTATACAACCATTGAATGATCCATGGATATAACCAGTGCCCGCCCCGTATAAGCTCCGCAACGCCAAGCAACAGAATGATCCCTGGCAGGAGGATGATGGACATGGGACTGGAGAAGGTCAAAACCTCGGCCATGCTGCCACTGGATGTGATGCTTGGTGGTTGAACCAGCCCTATGAAAAAACATGAGTCAACCAACCTTTTACCTTTTACCTTTTACCTTTTACCTCTAGTAGTCCAACTGGGGGTTTGTCAAAATAGGGAGCCCTAAAAATGGCTGGTTTATAACTATAAATGATTAATAATGGATGATTTGGGGGTGCCCTTTTTTGAGAAACCCCCAACTGGCAACTACAAGAGTGAACATCTGGCTAGTCAACCAACCAACCCTTGGTTCATATTGACAAAAATGGAGAAACATGTCAATGAAACCACCAACGACAACACAACGGCACCAAGTCGTGAGATCGTGGAGGCTCGCGCGTCGCTACGGGGTGACGCTCCCATGGCATGCTGATTCCCATGACGCTACGAGGCGCCAAGGTATGTCCCAGGAAGTACAGCACCGCTCCAATGATGATGCCTGGCAGGGAGGGGGAACCGGGCGTTGCGCCAGTTTGACCAGGGCGGCTCATGAGCCTTTCATGGTGAGTAATCACTGGAATTAACCATGGTTTCTTGGTTTCTTAAAATGGTAAATCATGGTTTAATGATGGCTTCGAGATGGTTTATGATGTTCTCATGATGCTTTTATGATGGCCTTATGATGGTTGAATGATGATTGGTGAAAGTTGATGGTGAATCAAAAGTGTCGACCCTTACACTTGCAAGCGTGGAAGTTGCCCCTGCCGAGAAAACTTAATCCATTAAGGGGCCCGACAGTGCGGCCCGCGAATCTTCGGGCGGTACATCACCACCTGTTTTGGGAAGTCGCAGGTGCATTCCATTGTCAAGGTTCCGTGACCTTGGCCACATGCCAACACCTTGCATCGAGTATCCAGTGACACTCCATGAGTTGAAGAGATCTATCAGTCATATCTGGGGAACGCAGAAACTGATAGGTCCTTTGTTTATCACTTGTTTTGCATGGAAGCAAAGGTCCCAGTTCACACAATGCCTGCCTTGCAACAAAAAACACTTGCAAGTACTTGAATTTTAAAATCAATTGACACTGGCAAGGTAAGCAAAAGGTTTGCAAACCACCATTTAGTTGATACATCCCCTACGACTATTCCTGCTTATCATCCCCTATTACGCCTATTATAAACTAATATCAATGGCAGTATCAATGGCTATAACCAGTTTAACCCCTACTAGTTACCCATTACAACTATAACACCCTATTTCCTGTATAACCACATGTAAAACCATCCTTGACGGCTCGAACCCCTACCGTGACAACGCACGGTTGCTACACACCCACCGCCACGCCCCGTTTCCTTCCCCGCAACGCGAGCGCTGCCGAGTTGCCGAAGATGTTGGTGACCGCCTTGTCCATCACCTGGCGATCGCCGGTAGCTGATGATTATGATTAACCATCAGCTATCATTCATTATCAATAATACTAGCTAGTATTAATATATATATATAGTAATTAACCATATCAGTTAATGACCATACTAATTAGCAAAGATTCACCCTGGTGAATTCATGATTAACAATGGCTAATCATGGAAAATAATTGTTAATGATGATTAATGAATTCATGCTTAATGACCATACTTAACAATCAGTTAATGGTTAATCTTTAGCTGATTAACGGTGATTAATTGTTAAATATGGTCATGAATATGGTTAATACTAGGTAATAATGCTTAATTAATAATGGTTAATAATTATCAATGATGGCGAAGAATGTTTGATTCATATGCTTGATAACGGCGGATGTAAGAATCGCTGATTAATCATGGCCAACAAATGGTCAATATGGTGGCTAGCAATGGTTGACACTGGTGAACTATCCTTGAAACTGATTGAAATCCATGGTCAAACGCAAAGACGATCAACCAACAATGACCAACAAACACCCATCGAGGCGAAGGAATGATATTACTGTAGTTCATCATATAATTCACGTCAGCAGGATTATTGATCATTGGACCAATAAGGATTGATCTATACTCGCGCTACGGGAAAGACTGATCAAAATAATGAGGCAATTGGTGGTATATTGGTATATCTTCGTATTGAGGCCTAGATCGAAGTTCAGGATTGATCTATACCAATAGCCCTTAAAAATCAAGCGCATTTTGCTGTAGTATCCTCAGCTACACATTGATTGAACACTCAACCGTGTCTTGGGACCATCCAGCCATTGGCGCCGCAAAGCTTACGGAGGATCTACTGAGCAGGGGAGCCGAACACCTGCACGGGGGATAAGCCAGCCATTTCCTCCACACGATTAGCATTAGGCTTAGGTGAACAAAATGGCTATTATGGTTGCTGGATAAGCTGAAGGGATAAGCATTTCATTAGGCTTTTATATGGTTGCTGAAAAAAAAAATGAAAAAGATGGGGGTCGATGACTGTGCCTCTAAACCATCTCCAAGCTGTGAAACTTCTTCACTTTGACAGGATACATCGAGAAGCACTTTTGAACAAACACTGTTTCCGAATGTTGTTGAAGCATTGCCAACCGGTGCCTCATCAAAAAAAGGTCGGTTATGGTTATCCATCTCAATGTTCTTAGCCATCGCAGAATCCCAATCCAACTGAGACATCGTCCGGTCCCATCGCTTCCGTGTGGGTGGCCTCCACGTCTGCTGAGAATCGGTTCAAAACGCGGCCAGTTGGGTTGGTATCCTCAGTGGCATTGAGGAAGCACGGTATGGTCCTATGGTGGCGCTGGTAAAGTGACGGTCAAACATGGTTCAATGGTGGCCAACCTGTCAACCTGTAACAATTGGCGGATCAACGAACAGTGGCTTCGGGCAACTGCTGAATTGATCTTGGTGAGGGTAAGGATTGGAAAGTGTCGAATTCGTAGTTCCGAAGTCTTGATGCTTTCAGAATCCACCGAGTTCCCAACCAACACAGCCCCCACCCAGCACCACAACCCTTGCGTCCACTGAGGTTCGTACCCACCATTGAAAGGGCTTGTAGAGTGCACCGTCTAAAGCATTGGCCTGGAAAGCCGCAGGGGGATCAGGATCCGACACATGTCCGACTGTTGCTGCCTACTGTTGGGATGTGGTCGTTTTTGTCAGCATCCCAACAGTAACATCTTAACATAAATGGTTTTAGTAAAGATCAGGGATGCTTAAGCTGCTTACATGGTCTCCCCCCTCTTCTCTTCACAGGGGTCACAGGAGGAGCCACCACTACATAGATGTGGATCAATATCAACCCCAAAGCCATGGGCTGGTTGGTGGTTGAGCCACCTTTATGAAGAAATATGCACAAGTCAACCCTTGCTTGATGTTGGGAAATATGAAAATTGTCAATGAAACCACCAACCAGCTATAGTTGCTTGTCCCCCATAGTTTAACCACCCGGTAACCAGTGTTAACCAGTTCGAAAATCCCATGGTTTCCCTATCAAACCACAAACCAAATCCAGATCGTCAGTTCTGGGACCTTCAAGGGTCCACAGTATCGACAGCGCGGGATTGAGGCCCACACAAAAATCGTTTTGGCTGCACCTAGGACAGCACCAGCCATGCTAGGTGGGGCTGGGAATGGCTATTGATTCATTTTGGATCAACAAATCCACTGATAGACAAAGTTCCATCCGATGACTTTGACCACCTTTCGGCTTGGCTCTCCAAGGTGTCTCCCCCATATCACCAGTGACGGGTCCTGGATGAACATTCGTTGGATAACCGTCATTGCTTCATACCATCCGGGAGACTGATCTACAAATCATTTTTTACAGTTACGAACTGCTGGATGGCATGCTGCTTCCAACAAAAAAACATGACCATTTGCACAATATGCAATGATATATCTATCTCGATATAGCTGGTAGCTCAGAAATCTGATGATTTGGCAACCACACATGTTCAATCATTTTCATTTATAACCTCTTGAAAGATGGTTCATGTCTATTTGGCAACCATAAAACAACCTTTTTTCAATCAAGTTCATTTACAACCTCTTGAAAAACATCAAAAAAACAAATAGCAAACATAACCAAAAAATCCACCAAAGTCTGAGCTGCCTGCGCCAATCCCCTCTCCCATGTGGCACAACGTGCTGCGCCGCCCAGGGACGAATTCCTCCGACGATCTCCAGGGCATGGCCCGAGAAGTTAGAAACGAAGAAACACGCGATCTTAGCGGCAACGGCGGCAAATGACGTACGTGCGAATGGGGAACGGATGCGAATGGATCCTGGATATCATGTTAAGTCACCTAGTTGAAAGGTAAATGATGTTTGGATAATGGCTATCTGATGGTTATGCTGCCTGAAAATGGCAGGTTATGGAAATCGTGGCTGGTACTATCAACTAAACTATGGTAATGATTGTTCGTACTCGCTGATGGTGGTTTGCCCTTGTCTTTTTGCATTGTGGTGCATCAAGCTGGCTAGCTTGAAAATCCGAACCGTTTTCAAAGCATGGCATCATCTTCCTTCGACTGCAAAGGTTTCTCCCTGGTATTGAACCGACTAACTCACGTAAACCGCAAAAACTGAGGACCCCAAAGAGATAAAGAGGAAATCACTGCGTGTTGCCAGTCTTTGTTACTATCTCACAACGATGTGGCTGTAGTTCACCTTTGGCCGTTGAGATCAACAACCAAGCCAACCAACTAGTCACTCTATTGGGATGTTCACTAGCCATTCTTCAATCATTTTTCACCCATTGCTATTGGTATCATTGGTCATTCCAATAGGTGTAGTTGGTATCATTGGTATCATTGGCTACATTCAATGAGTGTAGTTGGTATCATTGGTTCTATTGGAAAGTAGTTGCAGGCGGAGTTTCCAAGCGAGTTTCCACCCCGTCACTGCCCAGTCACAAGCATGCCATAGACGGCCAGCAAGGCCCTCGTTCCCGTAGTGGGCTCAGCACCTATGGCCTGAGCCACCCACCAACCATCCCTTGGTGTCAGCCAGTTCGTTGACCGGCATATCTCACCAGCACTTTGATCACCCTTGGTTGGTTCTGGGGAAAATCGCCCTGAGAATCTCGATTGTTTTTAATCATCAAGCTATGTTTGGGATTCCCAGGTTGATTTTCCTATGATTTTTTAAAGATTCATCAACGGTGTAGCCCGAAAACTAGTAGTTTCCCTACGCTGCTGACGGACTGGGTGGTTGATGGGTACCACCATTCATGGACAAACTCGTATATTATTGAGAATTCGTTTTACTGTTTTTTGAATGGTTGCCTTCACCACTACAAGCCCTCATTATTCATCCTGGTCAAGCATCATTGCTAACCATGACTCGCCATCATCGGTCATAGAAAATACGCCCGTCATTGTCATCCAGCCTATTCACCCTCCTGAAAGAATATCAACCGACCAGCTATTGACCGTCCGCAAAACGCCAATAAAAACCACGATGAACCAGCACTATCAATCATTACGAGCCAGCATCCAAGGTTAGCCTTGATTGGCCACTATAACCACTCTCAATCATTTTAAAGCATTCTAAATCACATTAATTACTAAACAGCTAGAATTCACCATGATTCAATCAGCTCATCCACCAGCCATGATCATCCGCCATCGGACAGCCAGCCGCTGCGCCCTGTGCCGCCTTCATCCAGCTGTACATCAAGGTGTCCTCCTGATGCGCAGTGTGTAAGGCCAAACTGCCGGCCGAACGGATAGAAAACTGCCGTGGTCGATTTCTATAAACCATGGATTTTCTGGTGGTTTTCTATGGTTTTTAATTATCAACCATAGAAAATAATGGTTTTCTGATGGTTTTCTATTTTTATGAATGGTGGTTTTCTATAATTCATGGATTTCTATGAATGATTGATATAAAATCACCAGAAAACCCCGACGAGAAGTTAGGAAATATGATAGAAGTGAATGTTTCATTACAGGCTACCGGGTGGTACTGCCGATTGATATAAAGGATGATATCTGGGGATACCCCTAACTTTGTAAAACTGCAGGCCTTCGGATCCGTGGACAATGGTCGTCAATACTGGTGAATGAATGGTGGTTGATTGAAAATCATGCAGCATCAAACCATCATCATTCCGGTTCTGAACCACCGTCATCGCCAAAATCAACCCATCACTGTGGTACTACATCATTACTCACTCATAGTGGCAACTAAATGATAGGTAACCTTGTGAAGATCAACATATCATGGTGGTAAATCAAACCGCCATTGAGTTACCAAGTCTCCTGGTAGCTCCTGGCCTCGCTCCCCAAGGCTGAATATGGCCAGCCGCTCATCGCTACCCCGAGACCGCCGGCGCCTTCTTGTCAGACGTCCAGTACCTAGGCCGGGCGCACGCTGTCACGAGTTGAGGGGCGAATGTTGGAATAACGCGTAGAGATCCTGTTGTTATGCACGGTTGGTGATGGTAAATGACCATAAGAGATACAGATTATACTGGCTAATAGTGGTTGATACGGGTAGGCAAAGACAATGGTTGACATGATAGGCTATACATCATGGTCCATATCCAACTAAATAGATTAGATTAGAATGGATCTATATCAGCGTTGACAATGATCAACAATCCTGATGGTTACACTCCTGGAAACTAACATAGACCCTCACAGGTAGGGGTTTAATCACCAGTTTCTTCTTGGGATACCCTTCTGGTAGGGTCCATTTTTAGTTTCCAGGAGGGTATTAACGTTGGATGAACCCGTGAATCAACCACGGAGTTCAGTAAACCCGGAAGTGCACCTCAAGACCATCTGATCATCAATATCCAGCTGGGAATCCTGGTTGGTATTCTACTGGTGAAGTTGCTCCCAGCTTTTTGTAGCTATAAACCATGTTTCCAACCTTGTTTACTATATAATGATTCAAGGTAGCACAAGTTCATACATTCTATAGTGGTTATTCAAAGGGGGATAGCTGGGATGCCACCCCTAGAAGTCACTCATGCCCACAACGTGAAACATGGGTCATCCTCAACGCTCGCAACCATAATTTTTGAATAGGTAAAACGGTAAAACTGGTAAAACCGATAGTGGATTTTCTACTTCCAGGTTAGTTTGCCGGAGAGTAATCCAAATTTAAGGATTAGTAGAAGCAGCCATTTGGATTCCATTTGGGAAGGACCCCATTGTTCAAGAAGCACCTCCGGCTTCCGCTTGCTCACATGATATTTGCTTGCCCGACCCATCCCGCCAAAAATTGCGTGTCTGCTGGCCGTAAATGTATGGAGTTCACCTTTATTGAGCACTATCGATCTATGTTGACGTTACTCACCGTGATCAATTATTGTCAATCTATATATCAACCTCCGCTGCTAAGCATGGCTAGCCGGCATCATTCACTATGCCCCTTGCAAACTGGCCTGCTAGTGGAGCAATCTAAGCAGCGACTGCACACTCAGAATCAACCAACAATGATGAATATCTTTTGGTTACCTATTTACTAAAGCAATCGTAGGTGTCAACATAGATAGTCATGAATGATTGGTCAGTCATTAACTATATCAGCAATGGACTATATGACCAGCTGTGAATTATGTGCCGACAATTTGAACATCGGTGGCCGGTGGGGACCATATTGTGGATTCAGGACTCAATTCTCGACTCACAAAGTATAATGGTCCTATCAATGATAGTAATGATAGTATTGATAAAAAAATGATCATGATAAAACCGTTATAGTTTGATTCACTATCAATCTAAGTATCACCATGCTAACTATTCAGAACTCTCAGGACCGTGAAATAGTAGTTCCTACTATCAGGACCACAAAAGACTATGCCAACTACACAGGAACAATTAAACTATCAGCCAAATGTTCGATCAACCTTGTCGATGCATTCGAAGACCCCTTACTGAAACTGTAGTCTTTCCTTATGATGATGGCTCTTATTTGGGGGGGTGGGTCCTTACAGCCATTTTATAGACATAAATCAGGGTGTCCAACCCCCAAGTGTATATGTTTCATAAAGCCCTGACTCTCAAAAATCAATATTTTGAACGTGCCTGAACCCCTACTGGAAAATTATTTTGGAGAGTATGCGGTCTATAAAATGGCAAGCATGGAGGCTATTGGACAATGTTGTTTTCCATGTTGTTGATCCACACTGATCCACGTATATTAATTTCAAATTCGCGTATAGCCATTCAAAAATTGCCACATCCATCCAGGAACATTGGTTTTCTCTGGGTTTCCTGACCTGCAAGCATACCGCCTGATTCTACACAGGGGCACCTTTGCCGTAGATGCTCACAGATGCAAAGTGATACAAATTGCATAAGTCCAACATATTGCAATGTGTTTTTATTTGTATCTAAAATGAATCCAAATGTATCCAGATGTTCCTCATGTAATCCTTGTCATCTAAATGGCAATGGTAATGGTCAGGGACGGGTAGGGGGAGGGGAATGGGTAAGTAGGTCATAGGGGCGGGATGGAGTATGATGGTAATTTAAACTGCAGGAGTAAATGGGGCGGCGGGTCGTAGGGGGGAGTTTTGGGTGAGAAGGGGTGTGGTGGGGTGTGGTGGATATAGGTATCCACCACATTGGCCCACAATATCCTGTGGGAAGGGGTAGGGGCTGATCATTTTATAGTGGACACATGCCTGGCAACCGGTCACTGATACTACCCAAATGCTGTGGGCGAGGGCAAAAAAACTCATGGTTTTATAGTGGACAGAGGGGTCACCCCCGCTCATTTTATAGACGGGCACCTTTGCCGTAGATGCTCACAGATGCAAACTGTTACAGGTTGCATAAGTCCAACATATTGCAACTTGTTTTTTTGTACCTAACATGAACCCACAGGTATCAAAATTTTCCTCGCGTAATGCTTGTCATCTAAATGGCAATGGTAATGGTCAGGGACCGGTAGGGGGAGGGGAATGGGTAAGTAGGTCATAGGGGCGGGATGGGGTAGGAGGGTGAATTAAACTACAGGAGTAAATGGGGCGGCGGGTCGTAAGGGGGAGTTTTGAGGTGAAAATGAGGCGGGGAGTTTTGGGTGAGAAGGGGTGTGGTGAGGTGTGGTGGGTATAGGTATCCACCACATTGGCACACAATATTCTGTGGGAAGGGGTAGGGGCTGATCATTTTATAGTGGACACATGCCTGGCAAAAAGATGCTTCCTTTATTTTGTTGCACTACTTGAATCCTGCCAAAATAATTTCTAATCGAAACAAAAATAGTACCGAAAAAACACACATACAAGTGATGTCAGTACCACTACAGTAACCATACACTTGGTGATAATGGCAAAATTGTGGCCATGTAAAGGAAAAGAAAAATATGCCAAAAAATGTAAAAACAACAATCAATGAAAGTCTGAAATCACAGCAATAATGAAAGGATGATAGAAAATAAAAATAGCGGGCAAAAACAAAATACTGCTCATATAAACAATACTTCACAAAATGCAACCGGTAACGCTGATACTAACCCAAATGCTGTGGGCGAGGGCAAAAAAACTCATGGTTTTATAGTGGACAGAGGGGTCACCCCCGCTCATTTTATAGACGGGCACCTTTGCCGTAGATGCTCACAGATGCAAACTGTTACAGGTTGCATAAGTCCAAAATATTGCAACTTGTTTTTTTGTACCTAACATGAACCCAAAGGTATCAAAATTTTCCTCGCGTAATGCTTGTCATCTAAATGGCAATGGCAATGGTCAGGGACCGGTAGGGGGAGGGGAATGGGTAAGTAGGTCATAGGGGCGGGATGGAGTATGATGGTAAATTAGACTGCAGGAGTAAATGGGTTGACGGGGCTAAGGGGGGTTTTGGTGAGAAGGGGTGTGGTGGGGTGTGGTGGGTATAGGTATCCACCACATTGGCCCACAATATTCTGTGGGAAGGGGTAGGGGCTGATCATTTTATAGTGGACACATGCCCGGCAACCGGTCACTGATACTAACCCATATGCTGTGGGCGAGGGCAAAAAAAACTCATGGTTTTATAGTGGACACAGGGGTCACCCCCGCTCATTTTATAGACGGGCACCTTTGCCGTAGATGCTCACTAAATGGGGTGGCGGGTCGTAGGGGGGAGTTTTGGGTGAAAATGAGGCGGGGAGTTTTGGGTGAGAAGGGGTGCGGCGAGGTGTGCTGGATTTAGGTATCCACCACATTGGCCCACAATATTCTGTGGGAAGGGGTAGGGGCTGATCGTTTTATAGTGGACACGTGCCTGGCAAAAAGATTGCCCCCTTTGAATTTTTGAAAAACATATTTTGTAACAATATCAAGAACAAAAAACATGGTTAACGCAGTCAAATGAACAGAGTAATGACATCGAGGTATTAAACATGAATACTATATAGTTGTTGTAAGAAGACACGTAATTCTGAAAGAAATCATCATAAAAATGGTATTGAAAAATTGCTACTCATAGTGAAAAGAAACAAGCGCAATAAAAGTTGTAATTTTTTGCCGGGGCGTCACAATGGGTTTGCCCCAATGGCCAACCTTCGCAACTTAGTTGGGGGCCAGGCCGCATGCAAACATCACAGGAGTCGATAGGAAACTGTATAGCGATTAAAGTGGTAATGAAAGTAAAACAATACGTTTGCAAAAATCAAAAATACGAACAAACAATAAATAAAACATAAGTAACAAGAAACAAGAAACAACAAAACATATATTCTCTATAAAATGCTTCTCCCTGTGGTCATTGTTTGGCACTCAGAACCTCTATAAAATGATGTGGCTATAAAATGCCCTCTCCAGCGCCAAAATGCCACTTAAATAAATCATTTTATACCTAGCCTGCACCTACTCATTTCATAGAGGGGTATTGGATCATACATTCCTTATGCACCACACAGTTGCCATCATCCCACCAATAAACTTTTGGGTTCATCGACAATCACACCAATACATGTGGTCATATCATACAACCACATAGTGGACATACAAGTATAGATATTTTCGCATAAAGGTGTTTAAAGCAAGACCTTGATAATCATATCAATTCACAAAAGAGTGTTACATCCACATTCATCCCCATGGGCTGCTGGGCATCCACAGTCTTACCCGGCTGCGATTACAATCGGCTGTGCTGGGCCTTTGAGGCTCAAAATCATGGTGCAACTGGGCGGCATACTTACTTGGTGAAAACAACCAAACAGCTGGTTTTTGGCTGGCTTACCTGGTGACTCAGTTTTCAACCAACAGAGTTGACCGCAAAATCCACCGCCAGGCGGTTCCTGCCACGCTACACGATCCAAAGGTTGCAGAAGTTTTGGAAGATCATGATGCCGGCCAAGGCAATGAACATCACCTCAGAGCTGGTAGAGTACTACTGGAGACCAGTTTCTCCAACCAACAAGCTGCACCAATGGTAGCTTCTCATCAAGCTGGTGCTGGTAGAACCCCCTGGCCATGATGAACTCTGAGGATGCTGGCAACCGGCCATCTCGGACCGAAGGGAGAGACTTCACTGCGGCGGAAGTTGTGGTGAAACATGATATCAACTGTGATCCGTTGTCAGATGAGCATCATAAAACGCGTTGGGTCCAGGAAATCTATTTACATTGTCGATCGCAGCATCAATAAGAGTAATTAAACTGGTCCTTTTTAGTACTTACTAGACATCAATGTCATTATTAGTAACAGGACACAGATCCCTTTTTTTGTGGTGGCTGCCAAATCACCTTATGCACATATTATGAATCATGTGATCAAGCCGTTCAGCATCACCATATTTGCTATACCTGTGGCCAACCACATGACAACTAGCGAATCAATCATATGATTACTAACTAATGCCTGTACTGTATAGTCATATCATATCGACCATCCAAAAACCATATTATCTAACCATACCAGTACCAACGATATGGTTGGTTGTCAACCATTCTTAACAATCATTATCCACCAACTATCCATCAATTTACCGTTATCCATCTTTCTCATCGTCTTTCACCATCATTCAACCATCCATTGACCATCAACTATCGCTCAATCATCCATCAATTCAGTGTCAGTATCACTAATTAAACATGTTTATTGATTAATGTTAGAAGAAAATTACCATGATGTGGATATCATATGATATCAAATGAATCATGATTCATCATTCAACCATCATTCAGCATATGCTCGATTCATATGCTATCCACATGCCTACGTACTTGTCATTGGCACCGCCTCAGCGACCGCCGAGCTGCTGTGAAGGTGAACCAGCCCATGGCCTGGCAACAGAACTTCATGATGAGTTGATGCTTGGGCTTGGCTGGTGGTTGGGTGGTTCGGTGAAGGTTCGGTGAAGGTTAGGTCATGGTTATAGTTATAGTAGGCTAGGAGATGGCTTTGCTGAGTTGATGGTTAGGTGATGGTTAGTTGATGGCTTAAAACTGGCGAATGGATTGGATAGATGAAAGTAAATATTGATGGTGAATGATGCTTCACAGATGGTGAGTTGCCATACAGTTATGCTCAAAATGTCCAAACATATGCGTGTATCCACAAATCGTGGTACCCCACAAAACACTGATGATCGACAACAAGGGCACCTGGATATCACTGCAACTTCCATCATTTCTGGACAACACCCGGCTGAAAAAGCACTGTGCGACACGGCAACAGGTGAACAGGTTGTTGTGCATGGCTCCAATTGATGGGATGATCCCTTGGTTGATGGTTTGCGGTGGTTAATACTTGGTCAATAGTGGTTTCATCATACATGGGTTTCATGCTGTGAATGGCTTCAATTCTCAAAATGGTTCAAATGTTAGTGTCTTCCCGACGCACGATACAAAACGTGCGCTCGGAACGCCGCTTCTACGACGTGGGCTTCCCATTTGCATCTTGCATTGTCTCGAGCATGCTCATCGTCTACCTGCATGCATTTATCTATCCTGTGTAAACGTAGTTGGTAACTAGCATTGCAAATAACTAATGTGTTTGCACCATGTGATTATGACGACATCTGAATCCATGTGTTTACAGAGTTTACATGTTATAAAGGTTTTCTCCGATGATATTGAAACTGATGCACATTTTGCGATCACAGTCTTGATCCTCAGGAGACCAGGATAGCGACTTTGCGGATACATTAGTCTTATCTGCAAGAAAAGGCCATCGGCTTCCATTATGTCAGGTGCCACAAGTATTGCTGCTGCAGGCATGCCCATTTGAACTCAAATAGAATCGAATCCTTAATAATGACTTGCTTGAGAATGGTGAATAGTCGTTGATCAGCCGGTATACTTCCATGTTCATCATCACCCAGCTGATTGTACCCAGTGAAATCCCTGTCACCACGGATAATAGCTATTTGCATGGTTGATGATACAACCAAAGGTTATGGCAGTTGAGCTCCACTTACCAGCTCGCATAGTGGGTCAAAACCCTGGTGCCCTCGGCTGTTGACACCTGTCGACCTGTTGGGATGTGAACACCCTGGTGGCTTGACCTAGCTGGCCAAAGATGAACCATATCACTCATCATTAATCTATGAGTAACCCATTGATATACTCCCACTGAAGTATTCTGCCTTCATATAAACCATCAACATCCATCATCAACCAACTGCAGCCAGCAGGTACAACCAGCAATCAAAAGCATGAAGCAGTTCTGCTGGATGTTGTGGCCCTCTGGCTGGCCACTCCTTGAGGTAGCTGTAGTAGGTGCTCCACTGCACATGTCCCGAAACTCGACCTGACAGCTACAGGGTTTGGGAATGGTGAATGACATGGTGAATGCATGGCTGGCAACTGGCTAATATATACATATATATATATATATATATATACGTATATATAATCATATACTGACTGTAACTGTAATGGTTAAATAAGAGTTGGTAGATGGGGTCGAGTCCAAGCAAGGTTAGGAATTGGTTGCGCTAGTTAGTTGCAACAAATGAAAGTATTCAACTAAGTATGGCTACTAGAGTTGCAACAAAATCCAATGGATCAGTCAGTCCCACGGTTAGCATGTAGAGGTACAGCAAAATCCAGCAGATCAGATCGGATTCTGATTAGTATGGTAGAGTTGCTGAGTATGGTAACTGGTTGCCTATTTAGGCCTACGTTTTTTATAAGCACCAAATCAACCAGGTGTAAACATGGGATTTTCCATGATGTTGCCTGGCAACGACGTGTAAGCCAATTTGCGAGCTCAATCTACTCATCCAGGGCTACACTGGATGCGTATGATACATGCCTTTTCCTTCGCCAGTTTACCGCATCATTGGCGCTGCATCATGAATCATTGCTAATAGGAACAATCATGGCCTGAAAGGGCTATCGCACCCATCAACCATTAACCAACTTATTGACCATTATGGTTATTAAGCAACTTATTGACCATTATTGTTAACCATCTATCATCAGCTGTTAGTAACTATTCTGACTTGTTAACTATTAGTCATTAACCAGCGTGACCAACTAATTTTGCCCCTATAATCAACCATTAACCAACTTCTTAACCATTGATAACGCTTATTAATATCCATTCGATACTACCTGGCTGATCATCAACCACTAATCTTTAACCAGTATCATCATGAATATTAATCAGCTTGGTATCCATCATAGGTATGGATAGTTACTCCATCGTTATATGGTTATCATTGTATGAATAACATTGATCATTATGTAATTCATATCGGTTTATACTAATCATGAATTAATCATTATCCATCAGCCATTATCATATGCTTTTCATAAACCTCTTATTCACCATTTTGGCATGTGCCAAAACAGTGGTACCCACAAAACCAATGGTTTTCATGCGTAAAACCGTAAAACAATCATTAGCTTTGGTGGCTTATTGCTTACCCTATAGCTTGGCACATACCCATATGGTAACCAGGGTTGAGGGAATCCATGGTATCAATTTCTATAGGAATTCGTGGTAAAAAAACAAATAATGATCATCCATCATCCATCAATCATGAATCATTAATCATTGGTTGTTGGTTAACACTTGATATACAACACTGGATGATGACATAACTATAATTTTTACAAGTCAATTTAACAATAGTTGGTGATCATTTTGGTGTCGGTTGCAACTATGCAACACCCATCAACACTTGATATATTAGTATCATCCCCCTATTAACCACTGCAAGCCCTTATAAAACCATACAACATCCCCTAAAAAAACACCATTAATAGTTGGGTAACACTTGACATATCCATCAATTGCTAACTATGTCAATTGTTATATAAATATGTCAATTGCTAGACAACAAACATAGATTCTGAACACTTGATCTACAATTGATTGCAACAACTCCATTGGAGCTAGGCCTCGCCTTCTTCCGACGCCAACGCGCCCTTGATCTCCTGTTCCTTGGTCAGGGGGGTCTGCCTCAGCGAAAAGCTCACGTTGGACACGGCGAGCGCGATGGGGATCGATCTGCCAGGGATGTGTAGCACCAAGTGGTTACATTCACCATGGTTCTTGGTGGTTATCGGGCTTAGTTCATCTTCAAGGTTGTTTGCCATGGTTAGATACCAGTTATATCCAGTAGTTATGGTTAGTTCATGGAATTATATCAATTGCCATCATTGAGGAGAGACTGAATATTCCACACTGGATTCTTTTTTTGTGGGTTGAAACTCTTTCTCATGATCTCATGATCGCTTATTCATCTCATGAGGGGGAACTTGAATCTTCGATCTCATGATCGCTTTTTGCCCTGGATGACTTCCCCCGAGCTGCGGCAAGATCGATCTGCAAACCAAGCAATTCGGGGTAAAAGGAAGGGGAGCAGCTGGTAATGAAATGTGAATCTATGTTACGAAGGAGCGAAACCTTGGGAGCCCCAGAGACTTTTAGGGGGAAATTTACTATCTGAAGGTTGAATACTACATGGGTTTTAGATGGTTTTAGTTATCATTGAGGAGCCCAGGGTAGATTCATGAGGGTCTATCAATCCTAATGTGCCGATATCAACCGCCATGCACGCGTAAGTGTTCATGGCAGGCCCAAACCGCCCAACTGCCACCATCCCCTTCAAGAAGGGCTCATGGAAAATAATCCACCATTGAGGTTCACAAACAAAAACAGGTGAGTAGGCACTAATATGAACTGCCTGTAAACATTGAGTAAGACTGCATCAGGCAGTATATTCAAGCAAAATACATCTATTTAAAATAGATATACATTCAGCATTGCAAGCCATGAATCCAGCATGGCCAATCACTGCCCTCTGGTGATCTAACATCATGGCAATGGACAATCCACCATTGAAAGCTACTTTCCCAGAGTTTTCTAAAAACTATGGTGATCCAGCCAGCGAACTGTTTGATCGCTGGAGCGTATCCCTTTTGAAATCAGTATCATTAAGTGACCATCATTATATAATTCATATCGTTGATGATTATTCCCTATTAGACAACCATTATTCATTATCATAAGTCATAATCCTTAGATAACCCCAGCCAACCACCATCAACCACAGTAGAGCATAGAAAAACCGCATGGTGATCACCCCTCATCATTACGTAACCATCATCAATTCATATTGTCGGTGATTATTCCCCATCATCAACCACTATTAATGGTTTATAACATGTTATAACCCCTTATCACTAAGCACCATCAGCCACCATCCGCAGCAGCTACCCCTGAGTCCCCGCGCGTTTCGGCTTCGATGCTCTTGGGAGGAGACATCATGGTGGGCAGTGGAGGCAGCCGGGGCACAGAATCCTGACGCTATGCAGAGAGGTACCGGGATTCATGGGTGGCTGTGTCCAGAAATGCTGGGCGTACCATGGTGTACTATGCTGGTTGATCAACTAGAACTATCAACCATGGTGTACCCCAGGAACTATCTATGATAGTTCTAGTGAAATGAACTAGTGGTTGATCAACTATAGTGCTTGGACAACTGCTACCCAACTAGTGTGGATCAACTAGTTGACTAGTGGTTTGGTTGAATAGTGTTGATCAACTAGTTGACTCAAGAGCTAGTGATTGATCAACTAGAACCATCATTGCCAGTTGCAACTATAGTTGTGTATCCATTGTTTCCGTTTTCCGTTTAATGGCGAAGCCTTCTTGGGTGTTTGGTAGGTCCATCTACGGGTAATCCCAGGTGAACGGCTGTTTGATGGTCTGAAATTCACCCTCTTGGCGCGCAAACAAAAACCGGTCGCATGAGCTGCGTTTACTCTGCAGCTCCAACCCTCATCAGCCAATCAGAATCTCCACGCTCAAACTGGAGTTGGAGCTTTTCTTTCACCAGCACTGGCGATTTTGTGGAAAAAGTGCTGGAAAGTCACCACCACAGATTTTGTAAAGCGTCAAAAATAAGAGAATAGATAGATTTCCAGCAAGCTAGGTTCATGTAGAAATGATCAAAAAATGAAGCAAAACTAACTTCAACTGAAGCATTGACTAAACTCATGATCATCATTGGATTATTTGTTTGATAACAACTCATTAAAACATCATAAACAATGATCTAAACTCTAGAACCACTACTGTAATTTCTCATTGATATTGCTGACGTTTCCTGTGCCACGAAAACATCTTGGATATCCTCGGATCGTCAGCCGTAGCCCCCCAGCTTGGCCGCCTCCGCTGGTGGTCGCTCAGCGGGCATCTCCTCATCAGCCTCTTCCTGGCGGGTGCCAGGGATTGGTGGGTTGACCATGGCGCATTCCAGTGGTTTGATAGGGGATGATGGTGGGTTTTGTGAGGGATTATAGATTATAGTTATAGTAGTTAATAGGGGATGATAATTATTAACAACACCAGTATGAGGCTTTCTCAAGCCAGTGACCAGGGACCCCAAAAATGGGGGGTTATCAGTGATGAATGACTAATGACTTAGGGGTACCCCTATTGTGAGAAACCACCTTGTGACGGATAAACATTGGCGACAAGATGACAGTGTTTGACTGGTGCAGATTTAGTTAGGGATGACTGGGGAACAATCCATACAGCTTGCTTGACCTATACCTACAAAGTACTGGACATCGGTAGTCCCAAGACAGCAGAAGAATAGACCAAAAACATATCATGTAGAGAACTCTGTAAGATGGGACGGGAATTGATCACCGCAAATAGAAGATCGTGCCTTGCAACAAGAAAGCAATATTCCAACAAAAACGTCCAGCAACGCGAAAGAAGTTGTTTCATTGTGTTTCCATCAAAGGAAATATTCGGGTTATATGACAATTCACACATTTGTTACCCAGGCACCTCCGTGCAGCCACTGCTGTCACCATAACCATAACCATGTATATGGGACGCTTGGGGGGTCGATGTTTGTATGAGCTGGTTTAGCGATCTCGAAACAAATCCAGTGTAGGTGCTTCAAAAAATCTTGGTGGTACGCTGATTGGTTTCAAGGGTCATAGCGAAGGGAAGTTACACTCGTTTTTAGCCATCCTGAACAACCGTCGTAAACCACCTTCATAAACATTCTAAACAACCAAAGGAAAGCCTATGAACACCTTTTGGATGCTCGGGTGTAGCGCCAAAGCTAGAAACATGTCCAAATGGGCATGCAATGTTAGTTGTTGCTCTGCGAATAATCATCCTTGTTGTAGCTGCTTACTGCCGACGCTCAGCAAGCATCAACCAACACATATTACTGTATATCAACCATTTACCACGCAACAATTACAGTAATCATGCAACCATCTCAGTCATCTCATATCTAAGTAACTTTCTCTAGCCTTCATTAACCCACCATGAAGTAGCAAAGCAACCGTTACTGTATGTCTTAATCATCAATCGACATCTTAGCACATGCATCAACAAGGTTGATTACATGCAAAACTTCCAATCAAACAAGTAAGATACAGTAGAACTAACAAAAACACAACATAGAAGCAATCAGAAGCACCACCATCTGGTGGCTTCTCAAGTGATAGGGTGCACCTCCAGTTATCATCAGTTTATCAAAAAAATCTAGTTACCAATCATAACTTTGGGGTCCCCTATGGCTTAAGATCCCCCCCAATGGAACCATCAAATATCATATCAACCACTCGTCTTTCTGTGCCTTCAAACCTGGACTTCCAGTGGCGGCTCCCGCCTCATCCTGCGGATTCCGCATGGTGACGGGGACCTGGCGCGTCACTGGCACCGCCACAGCAACGATGCTCCAAGTGCGATGCCATGGATGTGCAGCCAGTGTCTATGTGGAGGTTTCGACCTAGCCAGTGACTAGGGACCCCAAAGATATGGTTGGTTTGGGGATGATAACTAATGACTAGGTTTATCACGGTGGCTTCATCATTGATGAATGACAAATGACTTGGATGAGAACTTAGGGGTCCCCCTATTTTGAGAAACACCTATGTAAATGTGGGGTTAACATGGTGTACAAAACTGGTGGTTGTCCTACTAACAATGGCTATGAACTTGGATGGTGGTACCACCATTTGTGGACAACCCCCTGTACACTTTTAGATAAGTCAGAGTTGGTTACCCTACCAGGCGTAATTATATCACAAATATTCCGTGTATATTTTCATCGACAATAAAACTGGATCATTTTATAGTTGTAGATGTAGGGAACTAATGTACAATTTCTAATACCTAGACAAATATAGTATCTAAAAGGCACAACGTATGTCCATGGATTTTCTGTGTTTTTTCTATCCATACCACATAATAAACTAAATATATATATATATACACAGACTATTCTAGACTATAAATACTGATAAGATATGGATCAGTGATGCATATACGTGAAAGCTCTAGCATAATTAATCAAAATATGTGAAGCTCCCAACAAATTGACTAGTAACTAGTCATATCCGGGATGGCCTCACAGCCAGTGGTTGCTGTGGTGGTTTCACCTCACCTCGGAGGTTTGCTGCGATGCAAGTGCCGTGAAGGTCTTGAGCTCTGGAAGGTCTTGGCCAAGCAACCTGGATGCTGCAGTAGGGACGTTTTGGTAAGCACTGTGCTGCACCTGACCAAAATGGTGGTGATGATGATGATGATGATGATGATGATGATGATGATGATGATGATGATGAGTGATGATAGCTGAGGTTTGTTGCCGTGTTTGTTGGGCTTTCCAAGGGTAATCCCCACAAAGTGCGCTCTCCTAGCCGCACGAGCTTGTTGATGCAGAATACCACTGCTTCTGGACGTCCCGGCATTTTGATAGAACTGTTTTCTTCAATATAAATCATCAAATCCTTCCAAGAACTATCAGTTATAAATTATCCAATTCTTCCAAGAACAATCAGTCTTGATCTCCTGCGAATCTTGTGCAAAAACCACAAGCGTGTAACAAAAGCCATGGCTTGTGCCCCCATGGCTACCTTCGAAAACATCCAGGGTGGGATCTCGTCTACCGCTGTTGAGCAGTCTCCTTCGGCAAGCCAGAACCGCTCCAAGCAACTCTGACATCTTGCCACGAGTCAGCACGGATCCAGATCGCAAGACCACAATGCCTGGTGCGGAATTGTAATCAGCACCACGACTCATGGGTGCTGCGACAAACACATGGTGGATAACATGTTGGTTGCAAGAGATTCCAACGTTTAGATAAAGTGGAATAAATCATTATAAGACTTGGTTTGCATGCTTGGCGTCAGGACATGATTGAAGTCAAATAATCAAGACCGGTCAGCTTGGTGACATTGACAATGTTCAATAAAGAGTGTGACATAGTCCGCGTCTGGAGTACATTAAGATGCTTTCGACCCCTGTCTACCATGACTGCACGAGAGTGGCCATGCTTATCCAATAAGCTGTGTGGACCATAACAAGCATCATTCCTTCCAGAGCCATCATTCATCAAGTGGGTTCGCTGACCTTCATTCAAGCCCATCATGATCGTTCACCTCAATATCCACCTACGGCCAGGACCAACAAAGTCCATTCTTGACCAACGATTCTGCCTCCGGCACTCCGCCTATGACCCAAGCCATGGCGTTGCTAGGAATGTGAAGGGACTTTGCCATGTCCCCCTCACTGTACCAAACAGGCCGTTGCAACAACAAACGTGACTCGTTCACAAGCTAATTTGCAAATATCACACACCATTCGAAATTCGCTATTCCCAACCCAGCAAGAGTCCAAACACGCGAATCGTTACTATTAGCTGCTTGTACTACAAGCCCCTTGAGCTCTTCCTCTACTGTTAGTGGTTGGGTGTATCATCCAACTTAACATCCATTTGGCCACCAAAACTCACCGTTGCCATAGGTCGCGTTACGCGCTTAAGCGCGTTGGCGCCGTCCCGTTGTCGTTGTCGCCTGCGTCCAGGGCTCCGCCATCGGCGAGGCACGCGAGCCACCAGGGATCTGCGGCCTCGTGGCGAAGGATGCTACGCGATGGTCGTGTTTTGATGGACGAATCCCAATGAACTGATGGGAAATGGTGGTTTGTGACGCCAAATGATGGTTTGTTGATGGTGATTCTTTACAAATAATGCTTAATCAATAATTAATCGATGAGGTTGACAATGGCTAATGAACGATGCTCAATGGCTAATTGATGGTGAATGGTGGTCATTTCCGATGGTAAGTTTATGATAATAATGGATGGTGAGTTGTGTTTAGATCGGTGGTTGTGCAATGGTTAGTCATGCTATTCAAGTCGTGCTCCATGATTGATCAGTGACGATTCAACTCCTGCTAAGCATCATCAAACATGATACTGCCAAATAGTGGCGACAGAAGTCGTGGTCGATGCTAAAATCACCGGGTATAGATCCCCTTGGTATTTACCGGTGGATCTCGAATTTCGATCTAAAATGGGATCACTGGTAACTAGCTAGTTGGATCTAGATCCAACTGGTTCACCATACAGAATGTGTATACCAGTGGATCTAGATCCAACTGGGTATCACAACTCCCCTGATTCTCTAGGCCTCACCTTACCGAGGGTGCGGGGTTCAACCGGTCATCCCATGATAACTTCAGCAGTCGACCTCCGGCAGCGGCTCAGTTCCGTACCGCAACCACCACGGTGCTGTTCCTGGACCGTGCCAAGTCGCTGCAAAACCGAGGGCTCATGTTCAACAGGTGGAATCTGAATGTGTTCGACAGCCATCTGGTGGGTCATTCACAACACTTGTCTGACTGTTGGTTTCAAACTGTTATCTTCAATGTGATTAGAATAACCCACTAAATCACAGTTTGAAACCAGAAGCCTCTACCGTTGACAGTTGATTGTCTTCCGAAAAAAGCGTATCTCCTGCCTTAGCAAGCCCGTGCGCTGAGACAGTAGAGAAGTGCAAACCTGCAAAGCATCCAAGCACACGTGCCGATGCATCGCGTATCGAAAGGAGCGAATCAACGTCTTTCAACTCCACGCAAAAGGTTTTCGCACTTTCATAAAACTGTTTCCTCTGTAAACTGCGTGCAAATAGAAAACAAATTGCACCACACTCTTCTGTGCTGCAACAATTTCTTGCTAATCAGAGTTCATATTGTGACTGATGCTCAATGGCGTTCGCTTCACAACTTCCCACATGGCCGTCACTGATAGTCAAACAGTTTATCCAATTCCAAGGTCAAAAAACATCATCATCAGAATGGTCGTCATCATCACCTTCTTCATTCATCATCAAATGTACACGCAAGATGCAATATTTAGAAAAACAGCTCTTTACTCAAGCACAGAATACGATTTCATCGCAAACAAGTCATGTAGTATTCAATATCTATCGTCTTTGGGTAGTATTTTTCAATGGGAGGGGTTTGTTTTGGGCGCGGGATTTTGATGAGTTTGAGCCTATTTACAGAAATTGCCTTTTCTTAAATCAGGTACCTTGATGTAATATGTTTAAACATTGTAAGGTGGTGTATTAAATGGCTGTGTAGTAGTTGGTTATGGCGCTGAAAATTGGTAATGTCTCAGCTTCCTGGGTACATGGAATTGATGAGCCCTTGTGCAGCATTTGTATTTCCATTGTGTTCTACACATTTTGTAATATGTGCATAGGTGTTATTGCGCTGATTGGATACAGTCATAAATGGATTTTTGAGCTGTTCAA
Source organism: Symbiodinium kawagutii (assembly GCA_009767595.1). Classification (NCBI taxonomy): domain Eukaryota; class Dinophyceae; order Suessiales; family Symbiodiniaceae; genus Symbiodinium; species Symbiodinium kawagutii. Next base: position 90,936 of record VSDK01026096.1, on the reverse strand, counting down.
GTAAGCCAAGGTGAGAGTCTTATTGTGTACTAGCCAGCATCTATTAGGTAATACTACATGCATTATTTGTAGTATTGCTTTGTATGGGGATGAGTGGATGTTCTTTAAATACATTGGGGTAATTAGATTAGCCTTCCTTTATAATAAATTGCTTTTTAAACGCAGAGTATAGTTGCTATTTAGACTATACTGTCTTTATACTGAGTCGAAAGCTCAGGCAGTTATATAAGTTTCCCTTTGTTCAGGGTACAGTTCCAAATTGGATTTTAATTTCTGTATACTGAATTGAAAACCATTGGCTTGACATTACTTTTTCACTTTCTATTTTAGGTTTACTATTAACTAGGATTGCAATATTTTTGTTATTATACACAAAGTGTTAAGATATATAATGACGTAATTATTCAGATGCATGTATTTTTTTCCTCCATCTGATTATAGCTCCCAAAGGACTTCTGAAAATAATTCACAATAACTGTAGCAACCATTATTACAATTTACGCATGGCTAAAGTATTAACACCTTAGCCAACATATTCCAATGAACTTTAAGTAGCAAATAGGTTAATGGCTGCAAGCCACCATAGGCAATTGTAACATTTTCTCTTGCCATAAAAAAGGCATGTGTTTGAACTGTGTAAGCCCATGACAATATATTTCCCAAAGAATCAATACAAAAAATAATGAGTACCAGTGCAGCCTTGCAAGGTTATATGGAGCCAATAGCTTCCTCCCTAAAATTGACATATCTACATGATAAATATGTCATTTCTAGGTAGGCTTTATGGAACTAACATTATCATTTGGATTTCAAGCAACACTATACAATGATCAGGTGTGAACCACTGATAATGAAAGTACTTCTTGATGAATGGAATCACAATACATAGCTTTAAGTCAACATAAATGGCCATGCAACTAAAGATAGCTATAGTAACTACAACATCAGTAGCTATCCTAATAAACTTAAACCAAACATTTTAATAC
>VSDK01026096.1:68549-80010 GCA_009767595.1 Symbiodinium kawagutii | reverse complement strand
ATGGTTGATGAATGGTTGATGAATGGCTGATGAATGGTTGGTGCATGGTTGATGAATGGTTGATGAATGGCTGATGAATGGTTGGTGCATGGTTGATGAATGGTTGATGAATGGTTGATGAATGGTTGATGAATGGTTGATGAATGGTTGATGAATGGCTGATAAATGGTTGATGAATGGTTGATGAATGGTTGGTGAATGGTTGGTGAATGGTTGATGAATGGTTGATGAATGGTTGATGAATGGTTGATGAATGTTTGATGAATGGTTGATGAATGGTTGATGAATGGTTGATGAATGGTTGGTGAATGGTTGATGAATGGTTGATGCATGGCTGATGAATGGTTGATGAATGGTTGATGAATGCTTAGTAACCAACTCCTGGTGATAAAAAGTGGATAATGGTAGATCTGCTTGTTCACAAGCCACCCTCAGTTTACCTAAAATAGCTGGTGATGTATCCCAAATATGTGTAGTTTATTAATCCGGATCAAGCATAAACATACATTGACAACCAAAATTTGGATATGATCCCTTATTGTCAACCCTGCATTAATCATTATTAATCCCATAGAAGGTTTTGTAATGACGGATCTGATTCAACATCCAACCACCCCTGCGAAGAAATCACACAAATCACCTTCTTTTTTGCGTCCAAAGAGCCTTGATTGGCATGTGAAGCACGCATACATCTGTACATGATATGCATTTACCAGTAATCAATGGCTATGTATTTGTTATTATTTTCATTCAATTTGACAATTTGATACACAAACATATCTGCGTGTTGTGCACACTCTACATATGAAGGAAGCATCATATGATGTCCACAGCCTGAACTCCTTCGATCGGCTCCGGCCGGTCGTTCCGCACCTGTGGTGCCAACGCGATCTGTCGGCCGCCCACTGAGCAGGCCTGCGGCTTTAGCGGGAACGGGGGAAAGTGCCACCAGCTTTATATCCAAGCTACAAGTGGTGACTATTCATGGTGGATAATATAAAGCTGGTGAACCCAACTTCTTTATGCCAGCTTGTCTTCTTCATATTGGACATTATTGGACTGTTCATGGTGGATCCATATCAAGAACCTCATATATTTGATTATAAGCCACCTTAAAATTGAAAGCGTCTGATAGTAGATCCATGTCCACAAACCACCTATGTATTTGCCGGTAGGGGGAGGGGCGCCTTCTCAATTAAGCAAACCTATACTTGCTAGTAAATCACCACATATCTATGCTTTCAAAGCGATGGTGGTTTATTTTTCCGGATCTACATGGATTTCCCGTGATTCCACATGAACTTATCGTCAAATGAACATATCAGGACATAACGTTTAAAACTTTATAACCACTATATGGTGGTTCGGTGAAAATAGTGAACCCGAAAAAATGGTTTATTAATGTTGATTACTTCAAATGGTTAACGAAGGATGATTTGGGTGCCCAATTTCAGAAACTGCCATACAGTGGTGATATTACCAAAAACAATGTGAAAAACACAATGTGAAAAAAACAACCAACCATGGTGTTGGTATAGCCAACAATATTGGTGCTCATATAACCAACAACCAAGACTGTTGGAATTTGCCCACAACTGATGCACCGCAAAATGTTTTACTTCTGACTAATAGAAATGGATGCTTGACTGCTTCACATCTCAAAACAATCACGTGCCCAATGTTGATGCTACTTCTGGAGATGCACGGCAAATTTTGCACAGGGAACCGCGTCAAACCTGTTTGGAAAAGTCATGATGACGACCTGGCATTTGTGTTTCTTGGAGAAGTTGTGTTTTCGAATGACTCCTCAATGGCTCTGCTACTGTTATGTCGTAGTGAAACATTTACGTGATATGAACAGCCAACCATCAATCTTCACCATCGGTTGCCTCCACCACTGTGAGAGTAATCCCTCGGCCCGACCAATCAAGTGGGTACCAACAGGGCATTGCCAGCTATGTCATTGCCAGCTATTGATGGACAACGTTTTATGAGCTGATGATTCCACAAAATGGTCTTTGGATTATATTCATTTCAATTAATCGAAAACAAAACACTTACCTCAACTTGTTTCTTCAGTATACATCCGCTAAATCATAAGTAGACCCTGTTAAATCATGCGTGAACCCCGCAAATGGTTTTGTAGAACAATGCCACTCCACCTACTAGTAGCTGGAATCTTCTCTTTTTCTTACGGTGTACGTACGTTGAATTGAACGGACTTGAGTATATAAACTTTAAACATACACGTATAAACATCTCAATATTTAAGACATCCAAATGCATATACATATGTATATATAAACATGTAATTTAGAAATAAACACAAGAGATGTATATGTAAACATATAGAGGCATGTAACATATATAATCACTTGATCATATATACACATACATTCAAATACATAGAAACAAAACTGCATGTCTCTACATAAATAACAAATATCACAAATTTACATATGAATCCGTCAATTTTAGTCGTTTGTTTATATCTCTTGGAATTCGCTGGGTTTAGGATCGACCGATCATCTAATATGAACTATGGCTAGCTAGAAAGTTGCATGCCTCAGTGTCAACCATAGTAAAACATTATGCATCTAACATCAATCATTGAGCCAACGTTCAGTACTAATCAGCAACAAACATATTTGTCAGGAACCATGGATCTTACCCACGACTAGTCGACCACAACCGTCATCGTCATCATAACCATCATGGACGCCACCATATTCTACCACAATTATAAATCAATATTAGCCATTCAGATTCATTTCTTCCCCGTCTTTGGCCAGAATCATCATCATCATCAACATCATCATTATCATTGTTCGTCACCAACAACATCATCAACATCATTTCTACCACCTTTAATCACTAAAATCATTCGCCACGTGGTCATCCATCACCGCTACAAGTCACCAACGAAACGCGCTGTGGGGCTCCTCCAAGAGGAGCTGCCGGGCCGTCAAAGCGGAGTCGGGGATGGCCTCGGCGATGGTCCAGCGATGGTGGGGCCTGTTGGTTGTTGTTGGATACCAATGGCTTTACCCGTCATCACGGTATCCATGGTTATCCAACGGTAACCAATTGGCTCTTTGATGACTGTTATTGTCGGATACCAATGGTTATCCATGGTATTGTTTGATGACTACCTATGACACTTGGTTATCATCACCGTCAATGCATGCATCGCTGCTGTAACCGTCATGGGCAGTCATCATTATCTAGGCAGTCTGGACAATCATGGACCACGATCAACAACCATTGCTGTCATCAAACAGCACTATGTTCCGTCATCAGCAATCAAACTCTAGTTGACGAACACTCTTCCAAGCATAATGAATTGAGCTGAATTAGTACAAACCAATGCTCAGCATTCGTAACAAACAATCATTAGCATCTATCAGTCTTGACAATTGTCAACCAACATGCATCATTATTGACAAAACATCATTGCACCCTTCTGTATGATTGCTGGTTATTATCACCAATAGCTCGCCTTTAAAAAACCATATCAATTAACTATCAACTGACCATCATTCAATCATGACTACCCAACATCAGCCATCATGTAACCATCGTTTATCCATGATGTACCCTCAAATCAACCACAATTTGACCATCATGTAACCATCATCCACGCCTCTCACTACTGACCCCAGGGGCTGAGCTCCGGGCTGGCGCTCGCCCACCGGGCGCATTGAGACCACTGAAGTGCCCCGACTGAGGCGGGCGCCAGGAAAGGAGGTAAGGGAATTATTGAACAACTGAGCACCGAGCAACAGTTTGGTATGTGCATAAATTGACGGTATACCAGTACACCCTAGCAAAATCCTGTTTTTACCGATTCATGGACAACATCAGAATCCATATGATCGCAATCCCCAAAAAATGCGAGGAGGGGATACAGGAACGAACTGCAAGTCGCCACGGTCAATGCCCTGTGGTCTTGATGTTCAACCAGCCAGTACGCAACCCAACCATTCTTTCGTCTGCTGCTCCGTGTCCCCTGAGTATGTTGATCAACACTGCACCGTTGTTGATACTCCGTGGTTGGTAACCAACCAATCGGCCAGGTTCAGTTCTCCCTTGTACGTTGCTAAGTACTATATATTGATAACTAGTCAACCACCAAGAGAAAAGTGTAGTCAAGTGTTCCTTGTAGCTTGCTCATAATGTTTACCACCTAGTCAATTATTAACTAGTTTCTAGTCAGGTATCTCAATTATCACCATTCATTAGTCTTACTAGTCAATCATTCATTAGTCAAACAATAACAACAATACTCCTCATCAACCAATGAGTAGATGCCTTGCTGAATGGTTAAAAAACTTCGCCTGTACACAGCACCAGGTACCATGACTCTACCCTTGGCTTGCTATCCCCTACGTCAAAACTGACCATGGGGATCCACGGGTGATGCCCTGTAAAGAACCATAACCTTCATTGGTTGTCCTGACAACCACTACTAAGCCATATTGGTTGTTAATTAATCGCTAACCGTTGAACTATTGGTTCATAGACAAACTAATCAACTAACCCTCATTGGTTGTTAATCACACAGCATTCAACTATTCGCCATTACCCTTAGTGGTTATCCCCTGGTGATTCCCTATAATTCACCCATGCACGGGAGATCTATAAAGCGACATAGAACCCACACGCAAAAGCTGCTTCCTTGATACTGTGCATTATCAACAATGAGTTTATAGACATATTTGTAAATTCAAGAATCAACCGTACGATATTTGTGCATGGCCAGTATTGGCCAATTTTACACATATCATAAGAATATTGATAAAATGATCAACTCATGTGGTTGGTGGTTTCAGGTCCTATATTAGGTTAGTGAAAATCAAAAATGTCCATCAAACCACCAACCAGTATTAAGCATCAAGTTAGCACAATATGGCTGTGGGTCAGTTCACCCTGTACCCTGGTTCCCCCTCATTAACCATTCTTTCCCTTATTATTGGTTGGTCATTATAAGCCATTATTGATGGTCAATATTGACCCATAGCCATATGAAGCAGTTTTAGTCGGCCGCCAGGCCTCCAGAGACATCTCACCTCGCTGCATGCAGCGTTACCGAGTGGAGGGCTGGCTATACGCCAACTGGCCAACTGGTGTCGGAATACTAAGCGGCTTTCATTCATTAACTATTAACCATGGTTGTGAATGGTTATGATTCATGTTCTATGGTCGATGGCTGCTAATAACTATGATTCTATTTAGACCAAGCGAATATGGTTTGATTGAATATGATTGTTGTGGTCACAAATGGTTCCATGAAGTATGTTTGATAACAAACCGGTAATTATGACATGTCATGGACACTAATAATGATTATGGATTAACTACTCATTAACTACCAACTATATCCATAATAGTAAAATTTGGTGGTGATTTGATAACACAACCATTGCTACGACATGGCTGACTGGTTCTGATTTCAAGCAACGATCATACAATAACAACATTCATGTTTGATCATTACGTTGAACGATTGGAAATCATTGCCTAATAGTTCATACATGATTAATTGATGACTAATGATGGCAGAATTGGCTTTGGATATTTGTGTTAACGTATCAAACAACAAACGGTTGATATACCGACCAACTAATGGGTCCTGAATGGTTGACGACTGATGATGCGGGATAACGGGAAAACCCATGGGAATCCCACCCGAATCTTCCTGTCATCAATGCGGTCAAGCGGCTGCAATGGTCATCAACAAGCGATGGCATTTATCAGGATGGTTCTGTGGTGGGTCATTGATACTAGCAGTTCATAAACAATAGATCCCCTTTGGTTCATGGCCTTCCGCTCAGACCTCTGACCGATGATCGTCATCGTCTCGATCATGCAGGAGATCTTGCTTGGATATGAGCCGTCGTCATGTTGCACATGCAATGGAGGCATGTATTCACTGCGGGCATATGACTCTCTCTAAGCAAACCCCCTCCTCAGCACTGCGACCATGGTAATTTGACATCTTTGCTGACAAGTTGTCCCAAAAAAATATCCTGCTAACAAAAACAGGTGTAAAATCACTCTTGGACGATGCCTCAAGCACAATGGCAATCGCCCAAACAACACAACACCTCGAACAGTAATCCCATAGACTTGGTGAACGTTGTGAATCATCCTACACCAAACTGCAGATCTCTGAGACTCTTGGCAGCCAGTCCTACTGCCATCCGCGCTGGTGCATGCTAAAAGGTGCCAAACAGTGCTAGAGATTTCAAACAACCGGCCACTTTAGGTGTGTTGTTAGCATTTGTTAGCTATTTGCCACATAGTTCCTTATTGTTAGCACTCTCGGCCCGAAAATCAGCCACCAATTGAATCATTGTCATCATCCCATATAAGGTGGGCCCCCAGCAGTTCTAAGTTGGGTTACCCCAAAAACCGCTAGTTCTCCTTACTTAAGTGAGGTGGCTGTGGGTCACTTCACCCTTAGTCCCCCTGGTTCCCCCATCATCAACCATTGTTTTCCCTACCATTCTTGGGGAATATCCCCCATGAGTTGGTTGATTAACTGCTTGACCCATAGCCATATATAGCTGGTATATCCCCTATAACTGTTGCTTATCATCCCCTATTGTTAACCATTCACCAGCTAGTTAAACCATGGGTTGGTTGGTTAACTGCGGCTGACCCATAGCCATCTAGTTGGTCATTATCCCCTATAGTTGCTAGTTATCATCCCCGATTATTAACCAGCTAAACCAACAGCTCTGGCCGTGGTTGGAGGCCCACCTCTGGCTATCCATTGCCACCCCTTCGGCACCCAGGCACCTAAAATCGCCATCAGCAAGGACGATTTGCCCTGGCCCTGACCAGCTGGCGGATGATGCTGTGCCACCAGGGGGGAGTTAGAACTCACCGCTACGGATGGGTCGAAGTGGTGCAACCTTCCAGTGGATTTTAGAACTTTGGCCCATCCATCAAAAGCACCAGGTAGTGAGTTATCAGGTGAAAAAACGACCTGGAACTATCCGTAAACTGGGTCTGATCGAATTCCAAGACCCCAAAAAGCTGGCAAATACAGACATATCTTTGCAAAAAAAATGGGAGATGGCACCTGGGGGTTCACGAGCACTGCTCAATGAAGATGAAAACCGCACAATTTCTATGCCGGTGGTACGGCAGAATGTGAGAATAAGAACCATATGCCAGAAGATTCTAGATAGAATGCCAGAACAAGTGGCAGGATATGTTCCAAACAGAATATTAGAAGTAACGCCAGAAAAAAAAGCAGAGTGATGCAGAGATCAGAGTTTATGCCAAATAGAACGCCAGAAAGCCCCCCGGAATACATGCAAAACAGAATGTGAAGAAAAGGGACAAAATACATGTTGGACTGACATGCCAGGGTGCCGATCACTCGAAAGGAGTAGATACTTTGGTAGCCCATTGGTGAAACAATGTCCCTATCATTGCTGCCTCCCCTTTCCATGAGTTTAATGACGCATAGCGCCATCGCATCTCCCCTCAGTGACAGCACATCTGGTTGGTGTTTTTTTTCACATGTTGAACAACTCTGAAAAACATGGCTTAATCAACCAACCATCCCAAGTATTCGGGGAAACACATGTCAATCAAACCACCAACTAGAAGTTATAATTTCACCATAGTCGTTGATTTGTATTTGTATTAGAATCCCCTACTATTAACCACTATCAATGGTTCGAACCTATCGTTAAAACCACCCACCAAACATCGATGTCTCAAAGATTGAATCAATTCGATGAATCAATCACCTTTCCCGCCGGTGCCTCCTGGCTAATGATGGCCGTGGTAGAACCAGCCTCAGCTAGGGGAAAAGGTTGACCAAGATGGAGCAATACAGTTGCTTGCTATATAGCTACTATACTTTATGATTGGACATAACCCACTTCAAACGACCAAATCTGCATGGTTGATGTTTTATTGGTTTGTTCATGTGATTCAGGGTAATCAATACTTTCTCTTGGTTTTGTGCCTTCCGTAAATGTTAGATGCCTATGCGTCAACAAACTGCTTGAAGCTTGAAGCTTTCAACAACAAGAGCACGGCAGGGGGGCAGGCACAGAACAAAGAAAGCAGTCTGTGAAGGAACACCATCCAGCCATCATCCGGGCACGTGCTCATTGCTGAATAACCAAGGATTGGATAGGCTACCATATGGTGAACGGGCAGTCCTCGTAGCTACTGGCTGGGCTACCCCATTCAAAGAGTAGGGCGGGATATCCCTGACTCCTGGCCTCGCTCCCAACCAACAGCCGGTAAGTATTGTTTAACTTCTATAGGTATCAATATCTTGCTGCCGAAAAAAATACTACACACAACCAGGGTTTGTGACACATAACGAAATGGCATCCAAGTAGGTAGAACACAGATCCACAGCATCGTTCTTCTGAAGGGTGATACTTGGGATTGCCCAAAGCCTACTCAACGGGTTGACATGGAACAACCATCTTCAATTCTGATTGTAGAATGTGATGTGCCAGCGTTCGATCCCTTGCCTGACCAACATTTTCAAGTTGGTTCTGGCTGGTACCATCTCCCAGCAAATCAGGATTTCGAATGACTCATGGCTCAACCGAATGCCAAGAGAGGCTGGCAAACCAAATCCCAACACACAAACTGCCACAGAGTTGCCATAAAAAATCACACCTGACCGTACCATTGTATACCGTACCATACCTTGCCATACCTTGCCATACCTTGCCATACCTTACCATACCTTACCTACAAAATTTGGGCCACCACCGAGTTTCCTATCCTCCCCTGGTCCCATGGAATACCCCTAGCCTCGCCACTGGTGCCCCACACCTCCAGGCGCAAATCCAGCCCTTGGAGCTGGAAGAATGGCCTTGGCGCAACGAGGACTGGCGGTCCGCAGGTAACCATCAACAATGGCTGGGAATGGTTAGTGATTGGTTTATAATGGTTGATGATAATGGTTCAATGGTTAGTAATGGTTATTCATCAACAATGGTTATAATGACTAACAATGGTTAATAAATCATGGTTAACAATGGTTAATGATTGATGGTTAATGATTGATGCTTAGTGATGGTTTATAATGATTAACAATGATGATTAATAGTGGTTAAGAGTGATTAATAGTGGTTGATAATGATGGTTAATGGTTAGATTGCTAACAGTGATGGTTAATATTGGTTAATTAATAATGATGGTCAATAATGGTTGATCATGATGGTTACTACTAGTTAATAATGATAGTTCCTAGTGGTTAATGGGGCTTAGCATTATTAAGAACAATTTGATGGTTTGGTCAGCATAAATCAGATCACGTGTTTGTTTAGCCATCTGTTTTCAGGTGCACAGTGCAGTTTAGGTCCTTGAGAAGCTTGGAACCATGACAATGACAAAACAAGCCATAGGGGGTTCTTAAAATACGGATACCCTCAAATCCTCCAATATGAACAACTTTCGGTGACAAACGACCCTATAGCTTGAGATACCACAATATGTGTATGTGCCACAATAGTGGTACTCCAAACCAATGATTATTGGTGGCTTGTTGGTAAAATGATCATTAGCTTTGGTGGCTTATTGGTTACCCTATGGCTTGGCACATACCCATTTGTTGTTGGTAAAATCATTAACTATTGTCCACAATCATTTAACATTAATCATTATCCATGAACTACATATATGATTGTCAATAAACTTATTGATCACACATGCATTAACAATATGTGAATATGTGATAAGCATCGACTATTATCATCTGATCAACCATTCTGCTTATTGATCATAGTTGATTCATAAATCCCCATGGGTGTTTCTCAAACTAGGGGACCCCCCGAATCATCCTTTATTAACCATCTGTAGTGATATGCCAAGCAGTTTGAGGGTACCCCAATTTTGAGAAACCACCATATTGTGTATATCAACGAATTGATGGATAATGATCAACTCAAAAACACTTAATAAACTTAATCATAAGCTATTAGTTGATTCAGAAACCACCATATTGCGTATAAATGTATCCAACGGGATCTGCACTTCCGCTGGGTTTCCGGGCCCTTGCGCCAGCAGCGGCTCTTGTGCGGCCTCAAGGAACGACTCCTACCACCATGTGAGTTGATCGGGTGGGGGTGAAGCTTAAGGGTTCATGGCTGTGATGGCAAAATGATGGGTGAAAGGATGGTGAGATGGTGGTTAGATGATGGTTAGCTATGTTAGATGATAGGTTATAGGCACAGGTGAGCCAATGGTTCACGGTTCAATCATGATTGATGATACTTAAATCATAGAAACATGGTTGAAGCATCGAGATTGCAACCATCTGTTGCCAACCGTGTTGGGGCTGATCTGGCTGCAATTGATCCATGCGGATGGCCCCCAAACCAGGAACAGGTTTCACTGGGATAAATATCATCAACATTGGGATTCATTGACATGACCAGTCAAAATCAAATGATTCAATCATTTGTTTATTTTGAATCAACATATGGGATGACTTCACTGAAGTTTGGGATTCATTGAAACCACGTTACTTCACAAATGAAGTGTTGCTAGGTGGATGCCGAACATCCAAACCAGAATCACGTTGGGCCGGTCGTATCCATATCACTGGTGTTCGCTGGTGGGACCCCGTCGTGGTTGGTGTGGAAATGAACGTGATGAATCAGGGAATGAATTACAAGTGGCTGGTCATCTGCCATGATATCCAGTAAGATGCACTAAGATCGGTTGTAAAACATGTAGCTGGCTATACAACCAAATTGTGTGAATGATTTAATGCTACATCACCTAATGTGATCATTATAGCATTCTTACCACAGTGATCTATAGTAATATTCGCTGTATTGGTCGCTGGCTATAGGCCACTGTTGATGCTTAACCACCTTTGCTTGGTTTCATCTTCGGCCTTTTTGGAACGCAGATCTGCTCCACGTGCAGCATGGTGACCTAGCAAAGCTGTGAACGACTGGCTTCCTTAGCCAGCTCAAGCACCGGAAATCAATGCACTTCACACGTCTGAAGCTGACGACCCGTTGGGATCGGCCGGTGCGCCAAGCTGCAACAAACGTGTCAGCAGCTGTTCTCAGCTCAGCTGCTGGTGACCTATGATGATGCAGCTCGCTCTCCCAACAGCTCTCGTCCATGGTCTCGATGACTGCTGGGGCTTCTCAAAGATTCAAGGCCGATCATCAGGACGATTCAGGATCCGTCGATGTCGTCCAAGGGTTTCAACCATTCGAATCCTGCACGGCAAGAGGGAAATCAACTTGAACAAAAAATGAAACATGTGAACAAATGAGAAGTACTTATGCAGACTTGATACAAATAAAAATGTAATATATTTTTTTCATTGTTTCCCAAAACACTTAAACAATGCAGGCAGCTGATCCCGTCCTCCATGGAAGCGAATGGACCACCCTCCGGCATCATGCAACAGCCACTGGTCGCGGTCTTTAAATCGCAGCACGATCTC
>VSDK01026096.1:608-68366 GCA_009767595.1 Symbiodinium kawagutii | reverse complement strand
TGTTGTCGTCGTCGTCGTCGTCGTCGTCGTCGTCGTCGTCGTGGTTGTTGTTGTTGTTGTTGTTGTTGTAGTTGTTGTTGAAGTTTCTGTTGTTGTTGTTGTTGTTGTTGTAGTTGTTGTTGTTGTTGTTGTTGTTGTTGTTGTTGTTGTTGTTGTTGTTGTTGTTGAAGTTTCTGTTGTTGGGTCATCGCAGTTGTCGTTGTTGGTTGTGACCATGTTCGGGGTTTTGAACCTACCCCCATGGTACCATTTTTAGGTGTTCTGAGTATCTATGACCTTGGATTGGGACTGTCGGGCCTGTCGAAAGAGTGGTGAGTCTGTGATTGTCCAGTAGATTGTGTACCCGTGATGTTCTTGTTTTCCAAAAAGCAAGTAACAAGAATTCTTGGTGTTTCATATTTCCACCACTTGTGACAGCAAAACCTCAAAGAGATTGGATAGCCCTGTTTGTTCTAGACGCTAAACAACAATTTTCACCACGGTTTGTACCATCATCAATCACCATCATAGCCATCAACCATTCAAAACCATTGGTTATAGCCATGATTCACCACCTACCGCCTTAACCAGTATAACCATTAACCACCACTATGACCATTAACCACCACTATAGCCATGGCTACTAACCACCACCAACCAGCACCTACCACCACCAGCGCCTTCATAGAGGCGGCCCACCACGTTGTCGCTGCGGAAGGGATCTCCTGGCTCTGCGTGGACGTTGAGAAAGCCCCGCTGCGTCTGCACCAGGTACCTCTTAGGACGTTGCGGGGCACCAAGCTCCTGGAGAGCAGCCGGTGAAAGCATGGTGAACCTGGGAAGAATCACCCAATAGTAGTGGTTAACTAGTAGTTATAGCTAGTAGTTGACTAGTTTTTTAGTAGTTGACCAGTAGTTGACTTGGTAACCATGGTGAACCAATAGTAGTGGCAACCATGGTGAACCAATAGTAGTGGTGCCCTGGTAATGGTTAACCAACACTTAACTATTTACTAAGTGAAACCTTGGGAACTAGTAGTGAACTGTAATACTAGGTGAACCATGGTGTAATACGAGGTGAAACCTATTAGTAATAGTAGTGGTTAACTAGTCAAACAATAGTTAACTACCCATAGTAGTCACTCTTAGAGTACTAGTACTGTAGTTGACTAGTATTACAGTAGGGAATAACCGTGTTATTTTAGAATACTAGTAGTTGACTAGTATTATAGTAGTTAAGCATGGTAGTTAACCAGTGGTTGACTAGTAGTTGACTTGGTTGAATGATCATAGTTAGAATGGTAGTTCACTAGTATTATAATGGTTAATTAATGGTAGTCAACTAGCAGTTGATAATGGTAATAATGGCTGTAATGAATAGTTACAAAGGTTGGAATGGTTTTACAGATTTCAGGGATTCATAGTTGTAATGAATAAATGAATAGCTGTAATGAGTAAGATACGATGGTAATCATGTATAGCTACCTAATTACTGGTAATGGTTTATAGTGGTTGAAACTTTGGAGCTCCGAGGTCTTCAAAGTAGGTGTCTGTGTCTGGATCTTTAGGTTGATGTCAATATGGGTGGTTTCTCACACTGGGGGACTCCAAAATGCCTGGTTTATTGCTAATAAGGATTAACATTGGATAATTTGGGAATCCTTTTTCACCATGAAGTGCAATAAATCACCATTTTTGACCATTATTGAATCACCCTTGTCACTATAAGCTGTCATAAAACACCAGTGATGCTTAATTCTCATATAACATTGATTGTTATAGTTGTTTCCTGAATCACCATCATTATTGTTGATGGCATTCAATTACTGACCAGCATGATTGAACATCAGTTCAGCATTCTTACTCTCAAATACCGTCGGAATTATGATTAGACATCAGTATCCGTACTCACGATTAACAAAAAACATTACAGTATTACCATCATTATCAATATCAACACATATCATCAATAATAAACCATCATTGTCAACCATGATCATTAACCATCATTCTTGATATTAACACATGTCAACCTTAAGATATATTCAAAAAACACATCATTCAATCATTAACCATCATTATTAATTTTAACATATATTGTCCTCACTCACCATCATTAATATGAATTCAACCATATGAAAAAAACATGTGAATAAACCATCTTTCTTCATATTGACCATATTAATTCACCATATTAGTTAACCATATCAATCAAGCAATACATATTAACCATGTATCAAGCTTGATATCAACTATCATCGCTTTCCATGCGCGGTGAATCACTGCCCCCGACTTTTCCCACCCTCCTGCTGTCGCTTCCGCAACGCTTCCGCCAGTGCTGCGTCGCTGGGCAGTGCCACGGCAGGAGCTCGTTGCGGCGTCGCAGTGGCGCGGTGGATGACGCCGCGAGGACGGAGTTCAGCTGGTGGAGACCTGTCGTGCTTCGGGAGGAGGTCTTCCAATGTAAAGAAAAGGAGCAATGAACATTTATGTATCAGAATATTCTATGGGTAAACTTTATAATGTTTACATCAGAACAGGTATATAAATATTATAGGTAACAACAGAAAATATTATAGGTAACAATATATGATGTTTGTATCAGAATAACTTTAATAAACAAAAGGGGTAATGTAATAATGACTATTTCAAGAAGGTTTGTATCAGAATATTTGTTACAGATTCAAATCAAACAATGAATCCTAAACATAATGTTACATATGAGATATACAAATATATCTATACAATGATCCAATGATTAACACTAATCATAATCTATAGCCAATGGTTGATGAAATATAATCTATAACCAAATGATATGGTCAACCTTAACCACCCAATTAGTTCTTATTAATGGGTAACGAAATACTATTGTAGTGGTGGTGATAATTGTAATGATGGGTAATATGTGCTAGAACATAAACATCATGTAATAATAATTCAATCAATGATAAGTGTTCTTAATGGTTATAGCTATTAATCATCACAATCTTTCAACAAGTAATCAATGATAAAGTATATCTTCACTAACCAACTATCTTCATCTCACAATGATGCGTCAAAAACACAATCTATAACCAACTAAATAATGCTTAGTTAATAGTGGTTAATGATGTTCTGTCAAAATAATGTGATTATAGAATCATTACCACAGTATAAATGTCATATAATCACCATCTGACAAACTTATATGGTTCATGGTGGGTAATAACGATGCTTAATCTGCAAATGGCGGTTCATGATGAACATCCTCTGGAAAACGATGGCTGGGTCAAACCACTACTACCAACTAATGGTTAATTCTAGGTACTAATGGCTTATAATCAACACTACAATCGTTAATGGTGAGACGGAGTGGTAGATTGGTCTTGCATCATTTAGTGACCAACAAGGTACACAATGATCAATTGTGGTTGAATGATTCGAAACATGATGGTTAACTGATGGTTAATCACTAATCACTAATTAATAGTGGTATCGTAGAGGTTAACCCCAGCTAAGCCACTCCCATGTTTGTCAAATAGCTTGTGACAATCCATTTTCTCGCGATTCTCTGGTGGTTCATCAACATGGATCTGGTGTCATGGTATATTTCCCCTCCCCCCAAACAAACTGCAAATCTTCAAGGAAAACAAAACGGGGTGCAAATCCAAGAATTCTACTTCAGATTGGTTTCTGTCAAAATGCCAAGACATAATCTTCTGATAACATGCTTTGGGGGTGTGTGAAACCATGATTCATAAACACTGCCCCGGAAAGTATGAAGATACAATAGCTGCTGAGAATCCAGCTGTGCCGGCTGTGCTGCCCCCCCAAAAAAAGCAAAGTGCGATTATCAATTCGCTTCGTGAGGTGTTTGATCACTTTGAGTCCGCAAACCACAAAATATGGCACTGCAAGTGCACCTAATGGACACCTTAGTCCAAATACACTACTGCCACTATACACCGTAGAGACACCACTCGTAAATATTATGCAAGTCCTGCAAAACGCCGAAACTCAAGCCCGGTTTACTACTCGGTTGCCAACCAAAATGCAAGTCAAGGTAGAACAACCCTAATGATGGTTTTGGGGAATGGTCAGCCTTGCCAGCCCTGAATCAATATAGACCACTAATAATGATTGGCAATGGTATCACTAGATATGGTTCATAACTGGTTCCAAAAATTGATTTGCAATTTGAACCAGTTCAGGAATTACTTGTCACTTCTCAGTCCTGTTCCTAATCAACTCTTAACACATTGACCGCTCATTGGTCAGTAATAAACTATTCGTAATACGGAATGGTTGGTGGTTGGCCGCCCCATCCCAACAATATGCGAAGTCAGAAACCATCAACCATATAAGCTGGTTGACCAACCATTTGCTGCCATGACTAATCATTTCCCATCATTGATCAGCATTATCATCATTCATCATTGTGAACCATGGTCAATCATCATTCGTCATTCAATAACCATTGTCAATCATTGTCATCTACTACTCACTATAATTAACCACTTCTTAACCTCTCACGATCGTGATTAGTTTCCGCACTTCTTCGCCGCTCCACCGCTCCATCAGCCTCCGCACGAAGGCCACGAAGTGCCCGTGGCTTCCCAGCAGCACGAGGCAAGCGAGGCAAGCGGCACGAAGGCCATGGCGCACCATGGGGCTGGGGATGGATCAAAAGATGGACAAACGAAAACATATGGGTGGTTCTGAAGCCATAGGGATCCCCAAGTTATGGTTGGTTTATGATTTGTAAACTAATATGATTAATTAATCAATGGTCAAGTGGATGATAACTTGGGGTGCCCCTATCATGGGAATTACGAGTGAGAAACGATAAGTTGAAACTGTAGGAAACCACCATGGCAATTAAATGCCACTTTCCAGCAGGATATTTTTCTGTAACCTATTACATCTCTGGGGTTGATAAATAAATTCGATCAATGCTAGACTAAGATGATGGGGATCTTCATCAAGAATCACGAATAATGGCTGACAATGATGGTTTAAACGTCGAGGTGATGCTCCGACAGGTGTCAGTGTTGATGAGTTCTTGTTGGATCTGTAGTCGTCTGCGTCGTGCTGTGGCATGAGCCATAAGAAGAAGCTGCGTACCAATCAACGTAACATGTAGCGCTTCCTGGGTACTTATAGACGTTGCATTTAGTACCAGGGCTTTGACCACGACCTGAAAACATCTGCACAATAGAGCAGGAATTGCTCGTGCCTGATAATCTTCTGCAAAATCAAGTCTGTACTTGTATGCTTGGTACAGTACCCTTCAAATGTGAGGTTTCAGCATTGTCATTGTGATCCTTGCCATAAAAAAAATTGCACCACCCTGTTCACAAGTGGTTTTTGCAACTTATATAGTACCCTTGATTTGGGGGGCCTCTGTGAGACTCCATGAATCACCCGCTATCATTAATCGCTTTCTCCCATGCTGCTTGATACCATGGTATTTCTATCATCCCCTGTTGGCAGTCATGATGAGCCATCACGGACAACTTCAGTACTCGCGAGTAACCATTATCAACCTTTCTTAAACACTATGAACCACTTATAAATTAGATTTGACCACTAACGATTGGGGATCACTTTCAATGATCACTAACTGTGGTAAATCATTCCTAAGCATTTTTCATCAGCTAGACTCAACCATCATGAATCCATCACTCACCATCTTTGAATCATTGACCTCTGCTCACCACTGATCACTAAGCATTCGAGAGATTCCTGCCACCATTGAAGCACCCCGCCCATCCTGTCGCGCAACCGTGGTCCGCACCCACTGGAAGGTGCAATCTGAAGCAAGGGTGCAGGTGACGCTGCAAGGTGCATTCTTGGAGAAGTCACGGGATTTTTTTGGGCCAACCAGTCTTTCTGATAATGTTTTGGTGAAAAAAGTTCAACTTGGATTTTTTGTTTCTTTTTTTGGGTCAACCATTCTTTCAACTTGGCGAATCATTTAAGGGTGAATACTGGTTCACGAAGAGTATTGATCGAAGAAAGTCACACATGTCTTTTTAACCATCAACTTAACCATTTTTTGAACCGTGATCAATGATCTAAACCACTATTGACCATTCTTACCAGGTGTTTATCTAGTTTCAACCATCATCCACCACTATAATCAACCACTGTTAACCACTAAGCATACATTAGGCATCGATGTCTTTGGCGAATCCTTGGCCAACCCGCACCGCGGTAGTTGCGCCTTCCAACAGCACCGCGGGGTCGGGACCGCCTGACGGAGATGCGCTGGGGAGCTGTTGATGGTGAAAGACCTGACGCGGTCTGTCCATGATGCGAGCCCTTAACCGACCGACCAGTCAAAGGCTTTTGTAAGGGTTATAGCTAGCCACTAACAATGGTTAATAATAGGGGATAAAATTTCACATTGATTGATAGGGGATCTACCTGCTACATGAGTGTTTCTCAAGTTATATAGAGGTCCCCCAATTCTCATCATTTATTTGGCATGTATAGTAATAAACCATCCATAGCTTTGGGGTAGCCCTATGACTTGAGTTCCAGCAAGGGCATGTGCCAGCAGTACCCTGGAGCTTCCATCAGAAATATCAAGAGAGAGAGAGGAGAGAACCCATAGACTTTGCTTTCTCCTCAGCATCACCACCACCACCACCACCACCACCACCAGCATCATCATCATCATCATCATCATCATCATCATCATCATCATCATCATCATCATCATTATCATCACCAATAACCATAATACGCTATTGTTCATTGTTAATCATCATCCCGTTTAGCTAACCAATATCCAACCATTGGTGGATCATCATCATTTGCGTGTTCGCCGGCATGTTCAGCTTGCACTTGTGCATTCCTACGAAGGGTTCGTCGGTCTGCCCTGCCAAAGGCTACAATTTGTGCAGCTTTGGCGTGCGCGATACACCATGTGAAAAACCCGTAGCTGCTCCCGATCCGCTGGGAATTCCCACTCAACATGTTCCCATTTGCTTCATGTTTGGAGGATTTTGGAGGTATATAGCACTTGCTGCTTGGATGACCAAGTAGTTACTGACCACTTAGGGTACTTACTAATGATGATTACTAACCACTTGCTGGATGGGATGATCATCCCAGTTGATAAGTTCACTGATTGTGGGTTTCAAACTCCATTGACTCAATAGTAAAGCACCACATATGGATGATGGGCACCTCTCTTTCATAATAATTGAACCAAACATATGTGGCTATGGGTCAATATTAAGCAGCAACCAGCAAAACTATAGCGAAAAAACATGTTGATGATAGGGTAACCAGGAGTACAGGGTTTTGACCCACAGCCATATTGCTTCAGGGAAGCGACCGAAGGGGGGATTCATGGAAGCACCAGCATCTCATTATCTCTGTCACTCTGCAAACCTTTCAAGTACATGCAGCATCTCCTCCTCCCCACCAAAAATGAAAAACGACTTCTAGAAAGTATTTCTCGATATTCCTCGATTCAATTTTGTGAAAGGACACAAATTGCTGTTGAAAGTCTCTCCGAAGAAAAATGCCGACATCGTGCCTGTCAACATCATGCTTTTTATCGGCGGCATCAAACCCGTCTTATCGCCCAGCATGGTGTTCATGCTGCCAATGAGATGCAACGAACATCAAAGTTTGACACGTGGTGTTGCTGTTTGACAAGGAGAATAGGCATAATTATGCCCCATCCTCACCTTCAAAAGTTTGCAAAGCAGCTCTGAACTCAAAACCCAGTTCTTTGATCAAAGCGTACCCATGTGCACAACCCAAAAACTTAAAAATATAGTTTACATAAACTTACCCATTGGTCGAGGTGGTCCTCCCTCTCAGAGGGTATACCTGGTGCTTTGACCATCTTGGTCTACCTCAACAATGGATTCGTTCACAGTCTTAGGGCTGGGCCCTGGGTCTTCGCTCACAGTTTTGGGTTGGTCGGAATCGTTTTCAGGAGGCATCGATGAATACCAGTCTGATGGCAAATTGATTGCCAGCATCAGCTCATGCGCATCATGGTCACGTAGAACTATGCGACGCAAATGAGAGAAATTACCTCGGGCAGCCTGCATTGTCGCCACGCCTGCAGATTGAAGGCAAGGGACTAAGGGATTCATCTTTTTGCTCAAAGCGATCCGCACACAAAATCGTTGAGATAGTTAGGAAGACTGTGATTCTATGTGATTCATAATGTAGGGTTTCATAGTTTCTATTATGGTACATAAATATATGATAATATAGGGGTACCCCTATGTGATTCTACATCATGGTTTCTCACGTTAGTTCGGGGTACCCCCAGGCCAATCATCCAGTTTATTATCCATTTGTAGTACCATCCAAGCTTTGGGGTACAACTGAAGTGAGAAACAATATCTATTGTTGGATCTTCTATGATCAATCGTTATTAAGCCCTCATCAGATCACGATTTTCCCATATTTTCCCCTATGATGAACCATTATAATGATTATAAGCCCTATCAAACCCACCTCTTCGATAGTCGCATGCTTGCTCTGCATCGTATTCTATGTCATTCCGTGACGATCCACGGGACTTGATCATGACATGCCAGAACATGGCATAGCCATTCATGCCAGAATGGAATCTTCTATATATATATATGTATAAATATATATATATATATTTATATTTATATTGATATTGACCACCTAACAATCTGTATTGACATATATTCACCATTGTTAATCCACTCTATCAATTTGGATTCCCCCCTGCCAACCATCTAGACACATTGCTGTGCTGCTGTGTCCCGCTCCGCCTATTTCAAGATAGAGTTCATCGTTGGAGCCGAAGAGCATGCTGTAGTATGACCGGCGGAAAGAGATTTTCCGCAGCTTTTCAAGATTCCAAGCAGAAAATTCCTCCAAGTTCACAGGCGATAGCAGTTCTTCCGCACTGCAAAGCAGGAGGACGATGGGTATAGTCTCGTTTTGAAAAATCACCTGCACGATGTGCCAGTCCATGTTGGACTGAAGGAGGATCACCAGAAGCCCAGTCAAGAAGAGCACACACCAACTCACGACGTAGGTTCGGACTACAACCTTGTAGATGCATCTTTCTTCCAATTGGAGAGTAAACACCAAGTATGCACCACTTTGCACAGAAGTGAATGGCTGTTTGAACGCCTCCACGAGGAACATAATGATACCCATCAAAAGAACCAAAACCCAGGACCAAAGCAACACATTGTAGAACACGGTAACGTAGAAGATCTCGGATTCAAAGGCCACCCACATGCATTCGGTCTCACCATAGAATTCAGGCTTCAGGCTCATCCTTGCAGCTTGAAGGAGAAAAGCATTTTGTTCGAAGGTCTCTTGCTGGGTGCAACCATCATTGCAAACGCACTGAGATAGGTGGTTGTAGCTCGCTTGGACCATGGTTCCACATATCGAAAGAGAGCTCATGCCAGCAGCAATCAAAGGTCTCAGTTCTACCAGGATAAAATGGACCAGGGCTGCGAACACCATGGCCAGAAAGCATGTCTGAGTTGGCTGCCTGAGATATATGGCTAACTAATTGTGCGCAGGCCATTTTTTTCGTGTTTGTCGTGTGTGTGTGTGCTTTTGCGTGTTTTTCTCTCATAAGAAACTGTGACAAGAAAATTCATTGAATTAAAACATAAAGTATTCTTGTGCGCACTGTATCTGCCTGAGACATTTGTTTATTTTTGTGCGTGTAAATGAAAGCACTTCATAAGAAACAAAACCAGCTGAACGCTGGGTCTCAGCGCGTCCAGCTCACTGCAGGGCGGTGCAACCCAGAAATGATCAGCTGCCGTGGCCAGCGTCAGGTGGTCACATTTGATTGGTCAATGGTTTGCTAATGGTGAATGGTTGATGGTCACTTAATGGTCAACCATGAAAGCTAATGACTGACTAGTGGTAAACTCTGGCTAATCAATCTGGTGTGTGGCTAGTCACCACCCCGTCTTGAAAAATATGAGTCAACCAACCAACTATTTGGTAATACGTTTGGGAAAATAGAATGTTTAGAGCCACCAACCAGATTTGTTAGGATACAACGATATAGTGATGCTGAGAAGCCGCGTCTATTGAATCATAAGTTGATCAACAGTCGCATCGGGGCAGCATGAAAAACTGATGTAACAGTCTAGAGCAGTCCCTTCACCCTCAGATTCATTCAAACAACAGGAAGGCTGCGACAGTGTTCGTTGCGAAGCAACGCGGTTGTTCGCTCACAAATGCCTTGTTAGCTCGGATCATCAACCAGCCTGACCACGACCATCAACCATGACCATCGCCTGCGCATCAACGCGGCATCCACCAAACTCATCCACCATATGCAAAAGCCAACAGCATCATGCACTTCATTCAAAAATAGATGAATAGCAAAACTGGTTGGTGGTTGAATCACCCCGTCATGAAAAATATGCGCAAGTCAACCAAGCATTGGTGAATAACTACTAGTGAAGGCAACGCATGCTTAAAACCCCAACCAGAAAATGACGAGCTTCGACATCACTGGGTTGGTTGATGAGGACATCTACAGTTAACCCTTGCTTTAACCACCAGGCATCACCAGGCTATGTTTGGGTTTTTTGTATGGTTTCCTGCAGATTTTCCTACCAGCCATTTCTGGGAATCATCCGAGTTAACGTATGTGGTGGTTGAACCACCCCCTTGGAAAAATCAGTCAACCAACCACGTGTTCATAGCTACTAGGGTGAATTGAAAAATGTCAATCAAACCACCAACCTGCTAATTATGATGAATTCTTAGCCCCGCAACAGTTCACCAACTATTCCCCAACAGTTGCCCAATGTTAACCAATTATTCCCTAACAGTTCACCACTATTCCCTATAGTTGACCATCCAGGTCAACTCATCTGCACCACCCCAGCCACCAACTTCCCAGTCGCCGACGTCACCGTGCCTCTGGGACTTTCCTCAGGGAACGACATGTCCGGCGATGCTTATTGGTGTACCGCCCGGGGGGGTGGGACTTGGCAGGTTATCTTGGTGAATCAACACACCAAGCTAAGGTCAAGTGGCTAATAGTGCTTAGTAGTGGCTAATAGTGGTCAATCATGCTTAATTAGTGATAGTTGATGAAGGTTATCGTTAGCGTGGTGGCTCTTAGCTAGTAACCATCATTAGCCACAATGGCTAACAATGCTTTGTAATGGTTGGTTTGCATAGTGGCGAATGATGGTTACCAATAGTGGCGACGCACTTGGCTGCTTTCATCAATGGCCAGGGATGGTTAACATTATCAGTAATGGTTGGTCCTGGTCAGCCCTTGCTAGGCACACCATCAATAAATGCTCGACTTTTCCACGCAGGTGGGTTGACCAAGGTATCCTGGGAAAAGGAGGATGGCTGTCATCATCACACCAGTCATATGAACGAAGACCAACTGGCCGGATCAACTGCAGCTGAAAACCAGTCACAACATTAACACATTTCAGCCTTTCATGCAGTTGGCGGTTGGAATCCCAATACAATGCCCAACAAAACCCCAATGTGTTTTCTTTATATCAACAGCTTTTTGGTGGTTGAAACACCGTTTGAAACCACCAACCAGATAGTATTTGGTAGCCTCAAATACCTCCATTGCCGCACAAAAAACTCAGATTTCTCCATCGGTAACGACAACGGGTGGTGGGGTAGGTTACTGTGACGAGTCGACAAGTGGCGAGCTCTGGCGCGAAGGGCTTTGGCATGTGTCCGAATCCTTGGTCGACCCGGCCATGATGCAAGTGCCGTCAGGTGCCATCTCAATGGCTATGGGTCAATATTAAGCAACCAATAATGGGGGATAATGACCAACAATAATAAGGGAAACAATGGTTAGTGATAGGGGAACCAAGGGTACAGGGTTTTGACCCATTGCTAGTAATAATCTTTTGGGACACCTCAGCCATTACAAGAAATCTTTTGGGACACCGGGGCTGCTCCAGGATGAAAAGGAAAACGCACAATGACGAGCGGAATTGCTGGTGAATGGATGGTGCGTATTGGATAGTGTGGGTTGTTCCAGGTCAGTACAGGTGAAGAATTATGCTTAATTAATCAAGGTCAAGACTTGCATATCACGTTTGACTTCCAAACTTTCAAGCCGAAGCTTGAGGTCCCAAGCTGGTGAAGACCGGTGTTTAGCATAGGATTTGTGCGAGTCAATGGTGTACCCCCATGGTAGGTATGCACGAAGTCCTGCATCAGCTAGTTATGGGTCAATATTAACCATCAATAATGGAGGATAATTCCCAAGAACAATAGGGAAAGCAATGGTTAATGATGGGGGAACCAGGGGTACAGGGTTTTGACCCACAGCCAGTTTACTGGCTACAAGAACTCCAGAGCTAAACACTGATGGTCAATGATGAGCAGTGATGATTAAAGGCTCTTGGTGGTTGCTGAATGAATCACTCATGCTAGAAGGAGCCTTTTTTCATTGAATAATTGATTTATGAATCACATCCTCAATATCATCGTTGATGTAGGATGAACATTGCTTAAAAGGGCAAATGATCATTGATGAATATTGGCGACTAATTCCTTTCTAAATTAATGCTCAAAAATAGTTAAATCAATATTGATTGATTGAGAATGATGATTGAGAATGATGATTGAGAATGATGATTCATAACATGGATTCATGGATGAGAATGATTGAATTATTGTGAACTAAAAGTGCGTGTAGGTGCATTACCACCTCACTTGCTGATAGTCCACCCTAGCTTCTTGGCTGGTCAAATGGAGGTTGCCCCCAAATCCACCCCCAAATGTGCTTCAACAAATGGTTAAACTGAGGAGTGGAATCGTGATCCATTCATGCCACCTCTGGTGGCTGTAAGCATACCCTGTACCGGGTAAACAAACATCTAGCAAAATTGTCACTCTCATGGCAAATGTTTGAACAATTCTTACCAATGTCATACCAAGCGTACAGACAGCAATGTGAATACCCCATACTGTTCATAATATGGTCACCCGCCAAACATTTCTTGCTATTCTTGGAGGTAAATTTAGTAATCGATAGCAATAGCAACCAGTGCGAAATCTCGGGCGGCCTTCACTCATGGCAGCTCCAGCATGTTCTGAGTCGCGCACCCATGAAACCTGGGGTCCCGAGCTCTTGGGACGGTTACTTAAAATTTTTGGGGCAGTGGGGTTGGCAGTTAACCATGTTATGTCACGGCTGAATGGCCGGATCATTTTCGTTTCTTGTGCTAAAGAATGCTTGATCATGGCTGAAAACAATTACCGTTCAACCTGTTCATGTCAATCTAGATTAATTAAAAATGATGATTCATGACGTTTGATATTGGTTTATGGTGGTCGGTGTGGCCATACGAACCACTCAACAACGGTTCACGACAAATGGTTAAGCACATGGTATTGGGTCATACGGCTTTATATTGTTCAATAATGGTTTTAACAGATTAAATGGTCCGTCACTAGTGGTTCTCGGCATGGTTATCGTCAATGATTGATGCTCAATAAGTAGCGACTTCAGAGCCATGTATTTGATCCAACACGACTTATTGTGAACGGTGGCACATCCTGCAAATGATAAATGTTAGCTGATAGCTGATAATAGTAAATGATAGCCAACCAAAGGTAATTATCCAAAATCAACACTGCTCAGTAAATGGATGTAAATGGTTGATAACGATTGACAAAATACATGATATGAAACTCAGGAAAAAACATATACATATTTAACTCATCGATTTTGTGCATGCTGTGTAAAGGGTGGTACCAGGTGCTTTACAGCCCCCGTTGATGACGATCATCAACGGTCTTTCCAAGGAAAATGCTGAAGCCGTTGCCCGTGCTCATTGGTGGGTTGAGCACGGAGGTCTGATCTGGTAGTGGTTCACAATAGGTTGCTTTTTTGATGGTAAAACGTAAGTTGGAAAGCCGGCTATTCTAAGCATCAACTACAGGGATTTCCAACGTGAAGTTCAACTTACCAAGCCGGTGACTGGGTGATACAGAACCAGAAATCATTACCACCAGAACCCAACGACTTCAAGCACTTGATCATGTCGTGCATGCCATGCTGGTCACATAGTGATGGCCGGGGGAGCCATCTATTGCTGGACAGCATCCATCCGTTTGACATGCTGGAGGAACCAGCCATCAGATCATCCCAAATGACAAATTTGATCTTTCACTCATGACTCATGAGGGGCCATCATATAGAATTCAAATTGACTTTAGGCGTGGCAACGGAACAAACTGCCATCATCGATCACAGCAATTACAGCTTGCATAAACTTCGTATTTTGGAATGAGATGCATCAATTCATCACCAGTCTTCGTCAGTCTTGAAAAAAGAACGTGCTCTCCTGGGTCCCTAATTAAAATGCCACGCTTGAGAGCGTCTGAGAGATGAGTGAAGGCTATTCCAATGTATCGACTATCTAAATTCTCTGCTTTCCGGGCCTCAACACTGCAGCACAAGCAATATGCGGGGCTGTTGCTCGCTTCGGCATTGATGCCATATCCGTAATTGCCCATGGGGATAGCCAGCCGATGATAAAGTTTACCTTCCGCCCTTTTCATGGAGCACCCACCCACACTTAAAAAAAACAGAAAGTGAATTAACCATCATTTTGAAGTCAGAATTAATGATTACCGACAACGAGTCAATCACAACTAAGCATTCTTGACAAGTATCAACCACAACGATGACTATCAACCAGTGCAAAACTTGATAATCAATCAAGAATTGCTTAGCCATTCTTGGCCACTGGTTCTTGTTTGGCCAGCACCAGCCCTGCACCCGCAATCCAAGGTACGGTGAAAGCGATCGTACGCGGAGCGGAAGACCTTGTACCTCAGTGAAAGGCAACGTGTGGAACATATTTGTGTACTGCAAGTGTTTGATGTTCAACTCCTGGTAAATAATGATTTTGATCACTATCAACAAAGTGATACTCAATAGTCTCGGAATCTAGGGAAACTCTGGTACCCATGTATTGTTGACTACGTAATGCATCGTAATGCTATCTAGCTGGCTATATTGTATTTCTAACTAGCTCGGTATGTCACAGCTGCTACTGACTGAAAACATATGTCCTGGAAGTTGGCCAGATTTAGGACGAAAACAAGTTGAAAAAGCTCGGTGTCCCGTGCTTTCCCATGCTTTCCCATGGTCAAAACTCGGTTTCCCCATGGTTTCCGACGACCAACAACAGGCTGCTGCAAATCTTCAGCTCCGCCGAAACCAGCTGCTGGCAAGACACTGGTTCACCAGCGTGGGAAACTGTCCTGGGCACGGGAGGCACAGCCGTTCATAGCTGTGCATTGTAGCCATGAAGAATCCGTTGCCGTCTGGGTGTTTCATAAAATGAGGGTACCTCGAAAAATGGATCGTTTGTTACCATAAATGGTTTCCAATGGATGATTTGGGGGTACCCCCATTTCTTAAATGATGGTGGTTTACAGTGGCTAATGATGGTTTTATCATAAATAGGCGTATTTCTTACTAAACTACTTCTTATAGCAATTAGTAGGAGTACCCCCAAGTCAACCATTATCAGTGGTTTACATTTATAAGCCAACCACTTTGGGGACACTCCTATTTTGAGAAACCACCATTTATGTATTGTTCGCTATTAGAATGTAGCAATCTGAGCCCACAGCGTACTTGGTTGATAACATGTTTTACTATGTATTGGATCAAATTTGAATAGCTACAATGATGGTTTACATTGTTACAAGGGGCCAACCAATGGGCCAACCAATAGGCCATATTTTTTTGATCAACAAATGTAAACCATTAGTCACCATCATTTGAGTGTCCAAAACTGCATGCAGAAACCTATGCAGCCATCATCTCTAAAGCAAGCATCGAAGTAGACGGGTCAACTAAGCGTGGAAACTGAAAACTATGGGGCAAACGGTGTACCTACTGGATCAAACGATATGCTAAGATTCCAAAATAGCTCTCTACATACTGGCTCATTGTCAGTTCCATGATTCAAATAATCATGGTCTAGAATCAATTGTCATGCTGTTGCTGAAAGGAAAACTATCCCTAATCATATCTACCAGTCTACCATCTCTGCATCACAACCAATAGCTGCGAGGTGATCTTGCTCTGGGTCAAGGGTCACCACTGGTCGTCCCAAAAATGACCGTAAAATAGCGACCCAGCCGTTGGAATCTGACCCATGATTCCCATGGCCCTTGCGCTCCCCAGAGAATTGCTACGTGCCATGCCCTATTCTTGTTCATCATCACCGATCGACAATTGACCAGCTTGTTGACCATCAGTCAGTAGTTAAGCAATTATTGTCCTTGTAGTAATTCTACAATCAACGAGTAGTTCTCCAACTACAGAGATTGGTCATAACCAATATAGTTATTGGTCACCGATCGACCATCAGGTATTGACCAATCACTGTACTTGACCACCAGTCAGTCATTGTTCATGGGCCTTCAGGAGACTAAAAGAAGTAGTCTTTGAGCCTCCAAAATGTAACCGATACTGGGAGTGCCCCATAGTTAACCACTAATTAAGAACCATTGCCAATTAAGCACGGAAAATTCCATGGTTTCTTTTAAGATCACATTAAATCTATTAAATTGACCTATGAAAATGATGGTGTCAAGGGCCAATTGGTACAGGTATTAACCAACATGCGCTTGGCTCCAGCAAAGGAGCCAATGGGACCAATCAGCGAACCGATGAATGCAATGACTGGCAGAGCCACAGAGGCCTGTTGCGCCGCTGGAGGAACCAAATCCAATAAGTTGGCTAACTAATGGTTAACCTGATGGTTGATGATGGTTAATGGTGGTTATTAATGGTTATTAATGGTTATTAATGGTTAACCATCAAGAATGGCTTTCCCATGGTAAAACAGTTTGCCGAGTGGTAAAACAATAAGCAAATGAATGGCTTTTCTAATGGTTAACTCATTCCATATGGTTTTCCTCATGGTTAACTAGTTTGCCCATACTAATGGTTGACTAATGACTAATGGTTAATAATGGTTTATGGTTAACTAATAGTTAATGATGGTCAATGGTGGATATTCATGGTTAACCATCATAAATGGTTTTCCCATGGTAAAACACTTAGCCATGAAAACCACAATTGATTGTTGATTCACAGTCCATGACTACGTAAATGATGGTTAGTGGTTCACTAACGGTTGATGATGGTTAATGGTTAACCAATGGTTAATGATGGTTAACGGTGAAGCAATGGTTAACTAATGGTTAATGGTGGTTAATGATGGTTAATGGTTAACTAATGGTTAATGAGGCTTAATGGTTAACTAATGGTTAATGGTGGTTAATGGTTAAGTAGTGGTTAATGATGGTTAATGGTTAACTAATGGTTAATGATGGTTAATGATGGTTAATGATGGTTAATGAATAACTAATGGTTAATGATGGTTAATGGTGGTTATTAATGGTTGATCATCACAAATGGTTTTCCCATGGTAAAGCAGTTTGCCATTCAGAACCACCATTGGTTATTGATTCACAGTCAACCAGGGGAACCATGGGAAAACCATTAATGACCACGTAAATGATGGTAAATTGTTCACTAATGGTTAATGATTCACAGTTAACCACTAATAACCACCATTAACCATCAGTTTACCCCTCGTTGACCACAAATGGTTGGAAGAACCAGGTCTCATGGTTGACTAGCTAATGACTGATTAGTGGTTGAATATGGCCAACTTATATGTGATGGATTGAAATGGTGAGTGACTAGTGATTGACCAATGGTCTCCTAGTGGTTAATGATTCATGACTAATGGTAAATAAGCTAATGGACCTGACTTAATAGGCCAACTAATCGAGAACCAATGGATACTTAATATGCTAATTAGTTAGCCATGAATTAGTCATCCAATATCCAGATGCAGTATTTCAACAAACCACGTGAAGTAATGGTGAACGAATGGTTGATGGTTCATACCCAATGTTAAATTGGCAGTAGTAATTGAGTAAAATGTGTTTAATAATGGTCAATATGAACGGAGTAATACCAAACATGTTGAAATCAGCAGTAGTAATTGAGTGATAACAAACATTTGTATACGCCAGTTTTGTTTATGTGTACAAATATGTTACAAACTGGCTGTTGTTACAACAAACCACATGGGTATCACAAGCGGCAAAAAAGTATTAAATGTGGTATTGAAAACATGTAAGATCCACTCTATTTAGCCAAATACTTTTCAATACAGCATAACAAACTGGTCTATATCTATGCTCGGCAATGTAGTTATTGAGCGTGACAAGTTGTAGTGCCGATAATATATCTAGCCATATCTAGCCGTTTCTCGTACTAGTGGATCAAACCACATTCAGTTCCCATTCAAACAAGTTCGTCCGTAGTTGACAAGTTGACAAGGCCATCAGTATTGCAAATTCATCATATGTTGTATTTGTCAATAAGCTGCAACAATGTATCACCACTACTATAAAAAGATATTGACGGATCTTATTACTACTATTGCTACTGAAACACATATATCACCACTTTATATCTATCCACTACTATAACAAGATCTCATCGCTTATCAACCAACCACTCAACCCAACCCAATTCACCATCCCCAACTCGTCCAGATCGTCGGTTGTACCCCATTGACAGTGGTCCAATGGTCAATGTTCTGCCATGCAGCAGCATGACCGGTTGCCAGAATGATTCGCCATCAAGATCCAAGTCACTATCATAAGCCATCACTTAACTATCACTAAATGATATAATCAACACCTAAGGGTCATTTAGCACCATGAACCATCACTAGCCCTCATTCAACAATTTCATCACTACCAAATTCTTTCACCTCAGCCACGTCGGTACTCCACCTTGAGTGTCTGATGAGTGCTGAGCACATAGAAGCCTCCCAGGCAAACCAGCCGCATTGTGCCGCCCACATGGAAAGTTGAGGAAAAAGTTGTTTATATGCTTTAATTTCTGTTTTTAGTCTTGTTTATTTGATTTGATTTCTTTGTGGACGTGTTTAGAACAGATTATATATAGATTTGCTCTTACAGATTCTTGTATATAGATTCTTGATCGATTCTCTAAACATATTATAGATGCAAAAAAAGTTGAGGCGAACCACTTCACAGGTTTGGATCAGAGAGTCAAGTCTCCCATGAACAATCTACTGGCTGCGCTGTGCAACTCCGAGGTATGTCACTCAAAGTTGGATATGGGGGACGCCCTGATGCTGTACCCATAGACTGTGTACGCTATGTGCTGCATGACATGACATTGCTGGGTATGGTAGATGTTCATGTGGTTGAGTAGCTTTTATACCAGTCTATTTTTTGCACCTTACACTAATCCACAAGCATTCAGCCAACTAGGAGCGCCAACCAAGAAGTCAAACAGCGAGTGATGGTGATCTTGGGCGCACCATGCGGCATTCAAGGCATGTCCAAGGTGGGCCATATGCCACATGGCCACTCTTCCTCCCGTATTTCAGCACCCTTGCTGCTGCCTGTCAAATTCATAGCCAATTCTTTGCCAGGCTTTCGTTTTGGTCATGAGGGGATGCACCACTTGTTCGACAAATTGACTATGGAGATGTTTCTCTAATCAGAAAATGATGGATTTGAAAACATTCCTGCACTGTGTTTGAGCAATAGTTGTGAATTATTATCCCACCAGTCTCAACGGAGATTGACACCTGTTCATTTTTCACCATAAATCATTCACCATGAGATGACCTTCATTTGTTCAACCATCGCTGTCTTATCAATCATTAACCATCATTAACAAACAAAAGCCATAGATATCAACCATGATCAACCATCATCAACTATAGATATCAACCACTATTCACCTTCGTTTACTATAGTAATCAACCGTGATCAACCATCATCAACCATGACTCGTTGGTTTTTTTCCAACCCCTATGAAAAATATGAGTCAACCAACCATTTGTCAATGATCACTAGGGAAAGTAAACAAAATGTGAATCAAACCACCAATCAGCAAGTTGTTTAACCATTGGTTTGTTGCTTATTATTCCATATTATCAACCATTACTAGCCATTAACCTATTTGAAACCACCAGCCAGATGATCAACCAGCACCGCTACCCTCCACACGACCACCACGGGGTCTTTCCCGCCGGAGCACCTAAGGTGACCAGGGTCACCAGGGTGGTCAAGCCGTAGTCCAAGGCTGCAGGCATCTTCTGTAACCAAAGCCTGGTGGGAGCAAGCGCGTTGCGGGTGGTGCAAGGGTGGCTGGTCATGGGGATGGACTTAGTGATGGTTACCCTCTGGTGATCTAACATAGCAATGGAAAATCCACCACCTATAACTGATTTCGCAGGGTTCCAACCGAAAAATTGTGAGTTTCCATTGCTATGTTGGATCACCGGAGTGTAATAACCACCTATCTAATAACCATGAATGATCAATCAAACATATCAACCAGTGTGCAGTTGTGAAACGATATGTACTGTGAGGTGATATGACGATACACACATTGATAGAAATACCGTTCATATCGTATTATTCTTATAAGTGTACATGCATATAGTACCGTATCAGCATCTTAATGTGATATAAACCAGCTCGTTGACAGTTTTCAACAATGCTTGCCAACCAAACAACTGAATATGTAAGCGGTTGATATTGCATAACAAGCCATGATAAATCGTAGCCATGTTGTTTTTCTCAGCTGCCACGGGCCACCCTTGGATAGCAACAGTCTTTGGTTGGAGAACCCCTGCCATTTGGTTGAGCTCTCATGGTAGCTCCTTAGCCGCCCCCTTAAAAGGGATCTGGTGATGCCCCTGGCTCCTTAGCTCCCTCCCAACCAACAGCCAGATTAATTAATTGCTGCCCAAAGAAGAAATGGTATTCACCACTAAACAATTTGATCACAAACACTCCATTTCTCAATCATCAATCGGTATCAACGACCTATCAACCATAAATCATTCAGAAACATCACTAAGCATTATCAAGCAATATCAACCAAATCATTGTTAGTCAACAATTCACAAACCATTGCTAATACTTTGTTGATGTTTATTGTTATCCTAACATTGCTAATCATTGTTAACTCACTATTAGTGATGGTTGATTAACCAACCATTAGTTGCTTAACACACCAAATCATTGTTAATCAACCAAACCCTGCTCGTTTGCCATGCTTCAACCATTGTTTCACCAATACATAAGCCGTCCCAGGTCAGCCGATTCTGTGCCTGATCCAAGCCATGCGCAACTCCTCGCAAGTTGTGAAATGAAAGCAATGGTGAAAAACTGATTAAGAATGATTACTTTTGGTTCATTTGGTTAATAATGGTTAACAATGACTCACAATGGCTAATAATGGCTAATAATCAATCATACTGGCTAATAAATTCTAACAAATATCAATACATTGGTAATGATAACTATGCATAAGTATTGGTTGATAACAATTCAACATAGTTGCTGGGTAGCTACTAGCGAATAATAATGGATGATAAGAAATCATCATGACTAATTCTGATGTATTGTTGGGAAAAAAAACAGTTAATAAGCGTTGACACCGATTCCTGGTTATTAGTAAATGATCTTCAATAACTTCAATACTGGCAACATAATGTACTGGTTTGGTAGTGGAAAAAATGTCACCGTCTTAAAACAAGCTAGTAATGAGCAATGATGGCTAATGGTATGCTTCATCATGGTGACTACTGATGGTTGATTATGGGCCAGTAATGATTAAAAACGATCTGTCATGCGCAATTAAAAGCGCTTGTTGATGTTGGATTCTCCCCGGAATGCTACAGTTTATCCCTGCAAACAATTGGTTTCCCATGCAAGTCATGACATGGTTGGCTTTGAAGAATATATGATGCGGCGTAAACGGATGTACATAGCACCGTCCGAAATCAGTAGCGAACACCGTTTATGATCTTGGCTTGGTATGACAATACAATCGACCACCCCTGACACAATGAACTCTAAGCACAAACCCTAAAAACTGGATCTAACTAAGATTGAGCGACTTGAGCAGTCGATACGATCCAGCATGGTTAAAAATCAACATATGAACAAGAAACCAACCAACAAAACAAACACCAAATAACATATGCCATAAGAAACCAACCAAACTATCAAACATATAAACACCAAATCAACATAAGAAACCAACAAGAAACCAACCTGCTAACAAAAACAAAAAACACACACCAAATAACAACCAAAAAACCAGCTCAACTAATCTGATAGATTCGTGACCAACGATTCCCAGAAAGTAGATGGGAATACGATCCATGAACCGTTACTTACCAGAAATTGGTGATCTAACCATAGTCTCACCATAATCTAATCATCCATTTGCCATAATCTGACTAGCATTGACCATCATTTAATCATCATGTCAGCATCATTCCACCACACTTAAACGTGTCAAACATCATTCAACCATCCTTGTGCCATCATTTCACCGTTTTTTCAAGTGCCGAACCATCATTCATCCATCGTTCATCCATGAATTCACGGCAATTGATGGTTCATCCATCATTCATCCATCATTCGGCCATCATTCATTCATCCATCATGTGAGCAACCCTTCCCCAACCATTGGGTGACCGGCCACTCCGTTACGGGGGGCGGTCCAAACCGCTCCCCCGTTGGCCTACCCCTTCCCCCTGCGGCACCTCACGCCGCGCATTGGCGATGACCTGCTCATAGGCAGGCGTCCAGGCCTGGCAGGTATCCGTGCTGAGGGTTATTGGTGCTTGGAAACTTCTGGTGATGGTGATGGTTATATTGGTCATTGGCTATATTGGTGATGGTTATATTGGTTATATTGGTTATGGTTATATTGGTCAATAATGGTTATTGACTATGATCATAATCTGGTGATTGATGGTTATTGATGGTTATATGGGTCAGTAATTCTGGTTATATATATATGGGTTAAATGTTTATTGATTATGGTTATATTGATGGTTATTGACTATGATCATAATCTGGTTCTTAGTAGTTATGAGTAGTTATGATGGTTGTTGAATATGGTCAATCATAATGGTTATTCATTGTAACAATTAAAGATTTAACAAATTATTGATTTGGTTATGATTATAACAAATTGGTGATGCTTGTTGATTATGATATATTATGATCGTAATTTGTTATAATCAGAACTACTAATTGTTGGTCAAATGGTTGTTGATCATTGGTTGTGGTTATTGGTCATTTTGACTGGTTATGGTTATATTGGTCAATAGTTATGGTTTTATTGGTGGTTCTTGGTTATTGGTATCTTTTATTGGTTATGGTGATATCGGTCAATAGCTCAAGATATATTGGTCAAATGATTGAGGTTATTGGCTATTGATTATGATCGTGGTTACTATGATCATGGTTAGTTGTTATTATAATCATGGTTAGTTGTTATTTTTATGATAAATGGTTATTGGTTGTGGCTAGTGGTTATTGATATTGATTATTGGTTACAACCATAACCATGACCATGACCATAAATAACCCAAGATCATAGCTGGTTATTGTTTAGAAAAAATGACCGTAAGTGGGTATAATCATAACTATTCATAATTGTTGGTTATGGTTATTGGTCATTGGTTGTTGGTATCTTTTACTGGTTATGGTTACATTGGTCAATGCATATTTTAGTGAAATGGTTGTTGGCTTATTGCTATGGTTGTGGTTATTGGCTATTAGTAGTTGTTGGTTATGGTGATGTGCATCAATCATTGTTGTTTGTGGTTATCTGCTTGTTATTCATAAGATTCATTCATGATCCTGGTTCAAACACTAGAAAATACATTGGTGAACGTTTTGCAAATACCATGTTTATCTATTTTCAACGATTCACCGTAAGTACAATTGTATCATCATGTGCTCAAATGCTTTGATGAATGAACAGTCACCCATACTCAATAAACATGTTTGTTGTAACAAACATATCATGCATGCCAATCCACATGGAATTATACATATTGACAAGTAAAGACACGCAAACAACGTATTTACACGCAAAAATGCACACCAATATATGTATAGAAAGAAATATGGAGAGGTTTGTCCTACATTAAGCATACTGTGAACATGTTTAAAAAATTGTGAAAACTCATCGCAACATTGAGAGTGGAAATCCAAGCCAGGTTCTTGGTTATACAATGCACAACACATAGCCACAATGGTAATTAGATGATGATGAATGAGGAAACTGATCATACCTTACTTTGATGATGATTTAGACCAGTTATGAACTAAGCCGCCCTGGCACCCGGCACGCGGCACACAAGCGCGTTGGGACACATGTCGGCACGCTGCTTTGGAACGCACTAAGTTTTCGTTGAAATTATCTATCTGGGCACCCTATATGCAATAGCAATAGCAACTTCCGGGGAAATGCATTTCGGGTATTCTCCATAAAAAGTTTCATGGATTTCCGCTCATACAAACTCCAATGCATCTAATGGGTCCAGAAAAAAACATCTGGGAAAAAACCTTGCCATTGTTTTCACACAATGAGGATTAAATCTTTCCAAATGCATTTTTGGGTGACTAATGCGGCTACTCAAGCAAACGAGCCAAACACGAACCCCTGCGACAAGCAATATCCAAGTGCAATTGCAACCCCTCAAACAACGCAGTGAAGCCCAGGGACCCCCAGCAATCAACAGGAGACAGTCCCGATTCTTGCTTCTGCACGTCAGAAAATCTTCCAGGTCCAAGGGAGGATGCTGCGAGCACGCCAGCGGCAGAGCTTTGAAAAAGTCTCGTGTAGCGACTTGTCTGCACAGGATCGCGCACGGACCAAGGATAGCCAAAGCCCGGCGGGCCCTTGCAAGCGTTGAATCTGAGGTCCACCAGTGCAGGCTCTGTTGAATCTTGGCAATTCTCAGCTGAATGGCTTTTCATTGCAGCACCGAAGTCTGGAATGCCCTGAAAGTCTCACATGCAGGGAACATTGAGCAAAAAGCTATTGTTTCTCTCAAAAAAACATCTGGCCCTCTTGCTTGTCAATGCTTGGCTTACTGGACCATGACCATAAACAATGCATCTAGTACCCGTGTGCCGGAACGCAAAGGGCACGCATGATCCTGTGTTTGGCGCGCATGCGCCGAAACACCTTAGGTTATGAATGATTCTTATCATCGTCACTGTCGTGCTGTCGTCTGGTCTGTCTTCTCTCCTTGCAAAGGTTTCCCGGGGGAAGGTCCTTTCTCACTAGGAACTGCAAATGTCTCCTCCCTAAGTAAAAACTTGAAAAGTGTGATTGCAATAGCAGCTGACGAAACCGAAATGCAGCCAGATGTGCTTTGCCTCCAAGAGACCCGGCTTCACCCCCTTAAATGTAAGGGTATTGTTTCCCAATTGGGTTCTCAAGGGTTTAGCTTGCTTGTGGGCCCCCAGCCTGCTGTAAAAAAGGTTGCTTCCAAGCATGTCACTACCACGCGGCGGCTGTCTCATGGGGGCTTAGCCTTAGCCATACTTGCACGAAACAATGTGAATGTACATACTATACCGATCACTTCCGAATTTCAACTGGAACAAGCCGCGCAAGCTTGTGTTTGCGTTGCTGGTTCTTTTACCTGCCGAATTATCAATGTCTATTTGCCCTCTGGCCCAAAACATGTTTCCAAACGGGCTCAACTCATGGATCGAGTGTTCCGTTTTGCTGCTAGTTTGGGAGACGGCCCCACGTATATTTGTGGCGATTTTAATTCTGCCCCTTTTGGAAACAAAGCAATTTCTGAGGCAATTCGTACTGGTGAATGGGTTGATCTCATTGGCAATGATTTCGCTGCAGTAAACCATACACCCCATGTTACCTTTTTAAGAGGGTCTGGCAATAAACAACGTTCATCCCGAATTGATTTTGTTCTTTCCAACGGTGATGGTTGCTCCGTTTTACAAAATAGTTGGATCCAGAAGAAAAGTGGTCTTCCTGATCATGTTCCGGTGGGAGTGTGTTTGACAATCCCCGAGTGTGTTGACAGGGCGTATACCATTTCAAATGAAGAGAAGCGATTTTTCCCTCCAAAACCGAGTTGTGCTGAGCAATGGGGTCTGAGAGAATCTCTTTGTGAGTCTGTGCTAGAAGAGTTCCTGCCCCAACTTGCTGTAAGCGCTGAAGCTTTGAATGTTGAATTGACTTGGAGCTTGGCGTGTCAAAGTGTGACTCGCATGCTAGACCTCATTGCCAGTGGTCCCGGGCCGATGAAAGGTGGTTTCCCGCAATTTAAGCTTTCCCCTGTAGTGAAGAAGCCAAAGGAGGTGTCCCTTCGAACAAAAAGACTTTCGCGTATTACTGCCCTTTTTCGGGAAATGATCCGGAAGGCTAAGGTGTACGAAGCCAATTCTACATTCGCTTGGAGAACCTCGTACAAGAGTACATTGCATAAGTTGGAACGTGGTCTTCAACTAGTCGGCTTCCCTTCCCCTCCAGGTTTTTTGGAAAACCGGGGCAACTTTTCGAATGACTTTGCCGTATTCCAAGAATGGGATCGGAAATATGATGCCAAAATTCGGGCTTCAGGGTTGAAATCCTGGCGCAGGAAGCTGCGCGTTTCCA
The DNA here is from genome assembly GCA_009767595.1 of Symbiodinium kawagutii. Taxonomy (NCBI): domain Eukaryota; class Dinophyceae; order Suessiales; family Symbiodiniaceae; genus Symbiodinium; species Symbiodinium kawagutii. The sequence continues at coordinate 41,860 of VSDK01026096.1, read as the reverse complement.
ACGCAGCAGACAAGAAACTGGTGCATAGGTGGCTAAAGGGATCCTTCACCACAGTGCCCCGGTTGATGCGTCGTAACAATGGGACCCTCTCTGGGTCAGTGTCTGAAATGATCGAGGCCGTGTCAGATTCCATGGAAAGCGTTTACCATCAACATATGTCATGGGATACCCCTTCTCAACTTGCATATTTCAGAGAAAAATATCAGCGCCCTATTGAACAGACATTTTGTGAGGCTCCCCTTGAATCTTTGACCCCATTTGATTTTTGGGCAATGTGTCAAAAGAAATCGCCTTCGAAAGCCTCAGGGTTAGATAGGTGGAGCTACGCTGAACTTCAGCAACTTCCGGTCAATGCATGGCAGCCGTTTGTGTTGGTGTGTAAGCTTGCTGAAGCTATTGGTGAGTGGCCAAATATCTTAAAATGCATAACTGTCACCTGCCTTCCAAAGAAAGGTGGGCCCATTTTGGACCCCACTCAGGTTCGGGCCATTGGTGTAAGTAGTGTAGTTTATTCTTTATGGTCATCCATCAGGTTTAAGCATTTGTCCACCTGGATGAATGCGATTGCTCCTCCTTGTTTGCTGGGAGGGCTGCCTGGAAGAAACCCTGATGCTCACGAGATTGAACTATCACTCGATTTCCATGACTCTGATCAAGCTAATGATCCCGTTGCCATTTTTCTTGATAGAACCAAATGTTTTGATCTCATCATCCCTGAGTTTGCAATTCAGGTTGCTGGAGATGTAGGGCTTCCACCCCAAATAGCTCGAGCTCTGATCGGTTTTTATCACCAACAGGTCAAAATTTTCAAAATTGGTCGGTTCTATGGTAGACGAGTCTTCTCTAAGAATAGTGCCATTCAGGGATGTTCCATGTCAATCGTACTTATCAATGCTTGCTATTCAATTATGACCAGAGCCATGCTTGATAATTACAATCACGTTTCGGTTGCTTCCTTTATTGATGACGCCAAAATTTGGGGGTCCTTCCGTTACGTTGATGAAGTTGCTCAGGCTTTCAATTTTGTTCAGCAGTTTGATAAGGACATTGGTCAACAAATCAACCCCGAAAAAACCATGGTTGTTTCCAGACGAGTTCGCAAGGGTAGGTTGCTCAAGAGAATAATCCAGCTTCCATTGGGTGCTGCTTCTCAAGTAAAATCTTTAGGCCGTTGCCAGCAGATGGGCAAACGGCTAAATGCAAAGATGCAATCCCAAAGGGTCACAGCTGCTGTTGAAACACTCCGCAAGATTCAACAACTTCCATTACCACCAGCCCAAAAAATGTTGTACGTTCACGCGCATGGGCACTCCAAATGGGTGTTTGGTTGTGAAGTTCAGGGTGTCACCAAACAGGATTTGCAGCGGTTGCGGGTTAAGGTTTGTGACATTATTGACCCCTCCAACCACAAAATGAGGTCGCCCTACGCTGTAATGGCTACTTGTGAAGATGTTTTTTGGGACCCCTTTGCGAAATGGGTTTTGCATGTATTCCAGCATGCCCGGAAATTGGCCAAGACCCACCCAGGAATCGTGTCCAGGGCTTTCTCAGCGGTTGTTAGGGACCCAATCCCTAATTCTGGTGCCTGCCATGGCTTTTCCAACGTGTTGTCCTTCATTTTGTTTCAATTAAATTGGAGCATCGAATCCCCTGACCAATTTTTGTTCCGGACACCTCATGGGTTGATTCCTTTATGCGGTTGGAGTGACCAGTTTTTCAGAGACACATTGGCTAGCGATATTCGTACTTTCCTGTTCAAACAGCAGCCGTCCAGACAAGAAAAATGTCCCCTTCCTGACGGTCAATTGCTTGACATTTCCATCACAAGGTTTTTGTTTGACCAAAAGATGGCTACTGCGGATGAGTTTGCTTTTCTCGCACCGCATGTATCCCAAATCCCCAAGAATTGGCTGTTCAGTAAGAATTTGTTGCGGATGGCCCATAGGGGACGAATCTGGACAATGTCACGTCTTCATGCTGCTGGTCTTGCTCCGGACAATTTGTGTGTCGAATGCGGGGCCAAGGAAACTGTAAAGCACATATTTTGTGAATGCCCAAAATTTGCGGGAACGAGGCCTTCCCCGTCCGAATTTGTCCAAGAGGTTACCATGCTTTCTGGGGTTGTGTTTTCTCCCCCTTTTCAAATTGATGGTGGGAACCTGCAATGTCCTGAACCTCCAAATGGCCGTATTTGCACGTCCCAGATTGTTTTTGTTGATGGATCATGCTACAGGAGCCATTGGCGTCAGATTGCCACAGCTGCTTCAGCGTTCTATATCAAGTCGGAGCAGACTTTTGCGTGTGTCCTGCCAAGCAACGATTGCTCGAGCCAACAGTCCGAGATTTTTGTTGTCGCTTTGGCGCTTGCCCACACCGATGGGCCAGTGTCATTGGCCAGCGATTGTTTGAACGTGGTCCGAATCTTCAAAAAACTTCAAAGTTGTGGTTTTTCCCGGGAATGGATACATAAATTGGACAATTGGGATTGTTGGAACCTCGTGTGTGCGCAGGCGCTTTCCCGTTCTGGACATGTAGATGTCATCAAAGTAAAAGCCCACCAAAAGATTGATTCAAATCAAGACCCTCGTCTAACCATTGGCAATAATCTAGTCGATGCTGCGGCGCGGAAAGTAGCTCAAGAAGCATTTTTTCAAAAGATTGAAAATCACAAAGAAAAAATTCAGGCTGTCATTGCTTGGCAATGTCATATGATCTCCACGCTAAGTCAGCGCGCTACAGACATGATTTTGTGTCCGCCGGATTGTCACGAAAACGCGTTCGTGCCAGCATGTTCCTTATCCCAGCAGTGCACATGCGCGCCTCTAGTTCGAATCAGAAACAAATCACGTATTAGTCAATGTGCGTGCTGTATCACGTATGGCAATCTTGAATCGATTTTCTTGCAAAAGTGTGAACTTGGTACCGTCCAACCGCGGGATTTCGAAATTGTTTGGCGTCATTATTCCTCTCTCAGGGAGAATCTTTCACTGATAGTGTTGTCCAGCCTTTTCTTTTCCCCCGATTGACCAAAAGAAATGCCATTCACCGGCTCAAAAAATATTCCGATGAATATTATCAGTCAATTTCAAGTTATCTCCGTGATGCCCGAATCGAATTTTGCAACGAGGGACCCAAAATACCATGGGTGCTAGTTTTCTTTGACTTTGTTAGCTGTAACCCGGCCCTCCCGGAATGGGATGAAGGCCTCAGTCTTCAAGGTTACCTATCACAGTTCAAAACTCGTTTGTGGAAATTTTGCTGAGGAAGTTTCTTGCCATACTCCGAGTGTGTCAATTTGCGTGAATTATGCTTTGGAAAGCTGAGCGGCTTCGTCGGCTATTTCCAACCGTTATCTTTGCATAAAGTCACCTACTTGTGCATCCATTCTTCCCTGCAACTCTGTGAGTCCTCCTCGTCTCTGTCTCGGGGTCCTGGTGCGTCTTGTAGTGTTGTCAAGATCCCTTTTTTGCAGATTGCTTCATTACCAGCTTTCGCTGCTGCAAATTAGTATGTTTCATCATTCCCTGCTGAGTCTCGCGCGCGGCACTCAGAGCATCAGGCGGCAAAAAATGAATGATTCTTATAACGCATCAATTGTTGTATTGTTATGCGGGTTATGTGATTAATATGTGTGAACCGTAATGTCAAAGCAATGACATCATGATTACCTAGCATAATGTGTCATTTAACCAATCGATTAACCAACCGTGGAATTACCAAACAACATGAATAAATGATGATGATGATGATGATGATGATGATGATGATGATGATGATGAGGATGATGATGATGATGATGATGATGAGGAGGATGATGATGATGATGATGATGATGAGGATGAGGATGATGATGATGATGATGATGATCATGATGATGATGATGAGGAGGAGGATGATGATGATGATGATGAGGAGGATGATGATGATGATGATGATGATCATGATGATGATGATGATGGTTGTTGTTGATGGTTCATTGTGGTACTAATGATGGTTGATGATCATATCACTACAGCTCTGGACAGCCCATTGGCGGAGTACCCGAAGCCCCCAAAGTTTGTCAGAGTTGCATCCCCTGGATGTGGCTTTTGCGGCATCGACCTTCAGTTTGTGGATTTTCATCGCTGTACCAATATTGGGTTAGTTGCATGTGCTTTGGATTTTCATCTTTTGGTAGTGGTTTGCTGATTCTAGACTAACCCTCATTCTGAATCAGGCATCCATAAGCATTGACTAGCTCGTTACCCATGGTTGATTGATGACCCACATCCATCCATGTCCAAATGTTCAACAAAGTCTTAGGGTGCAATTAAAAGTTTTAACAGCTTAACCAAGGTCAACAGTGACAGTGAAAGCACAACGACGCTTCAACTAACGCTCCCACAACACTGTGATGTGGGAAAACACAGGGCCCACGGGCCCACATCTCCCTTCAGGGCCCGGGCCAACATCCGCAAGGTTCGGATGTTCCTTGGGTCGCCGAAACCCCCAGTTGGAACCACCAGTGGATCTTTGTGTAACACCCTCCTGGAATCCAACATAAAGGTGGCAAAAAAACTGGCAAATAATCAACAATTAGAGAAATGACTTTAAAAAGGTTAATGAAAGAGTCAAGTTGGAAAAGTAAAGCTTGCGGAATACCATCTTTGAATTCCCAAGTCATTGTAAGCGTCGTCACCCATTGCAGGCGGCCCATGACATTAGCGCCGATTGCTAGAGATTATGGTCCGACTTTGGCAGCATTGAATCAACCCAATCAGTTGCTTGCTGTTTGCCCTACAGCTGTTGCCGCTGCTAGGCCCTTACAAGATCCATGGGCGCCATCCCAGGGCTTCATACATCAATCCAGCAGAATGTTTGCTCGCGATCCTGATGTTGGGACACCCAAGGAGGACGACAGTCAGCGGAGTAGGTCTTGTTGACTCCATCTGATCATCATAACTGATCCAATGTTAAGAATCCAGTGCGGCAAGCAATTTCGGAAACACGGAAAAAATGTTTGTCCGGTATCTTCCGGTTGGTTAAGTGACAGACTTCACCAGAATTGTTTGTTTAGAATCCTCGCGAACCAGCAAGCCAGTAGAACTGCTTTCTTGACCAAATGATCAACCAAAAATGTTGACGCCGAATGATGATCCACATTCATCATCATGGAAACATCATTAACTTACCATGATTGCACAGTTGTCATTTGAACCATCATTAGTCATCAACATCAACCCAGTTGAACCCATCATGAATCAATGATTGATGATCATGTTTTTTCTCTGATATTGATCATAGATCAACTTAAAACAATGGCTGATATTAAACATCATGTTTTTTTTGTCATAAAGGCACGACAAACCTATCAGTTAGACTATTGATATCACTACTCATATCCGTATCAATCATGATATCAATGATCTCACCATAATAACAACTATATAACTGTTCACAACAGCTATTATCAATCATGATATGTACCTATTGTGATCTATAACACATCCAAAATATGGCTGAGAGTCAGTTCGCCCTGTACCACCATTAACTATGAAATATTCTAGCTATAAAATTGTTGGTGAACTTATCCCCCTAAACTTGTTGGTTAACTGCCTGACCCACCGTCATATGGCAGTGGGTCAAAACCCTGTACCCCTGGTTCCCCTATCATTAACCATTGTTTTCCCTATGATTTGGTTGGTCATTATAAGCCATTATTGATGGTTAATATTGACCCGTAGCCATATATCAACCATGAATGATCGATTGCTATGACATACCTCCCCTATCAACCATCATTATCCCCTACTAACCATTAGTATCCCCTATTAACCATCCATTCATCCCCTATTGACCATCATTACTGGTTATAATCCGCACATCAACCAGTAACGGTTCACTACTATAACCCATGCGACAACAGTCGATCAACTCACCCAGCCAGGCCACGTGAAGCCCTCACTGCAACGACCTAAACGTTCGTCCTGAGCCGCGTTTTGCCAAACTGTAGCACCTCAAGCTGGTACCTAGCTATGTTTGTTCAAATAGTCCTGGATTCTTAACAAGCAAATGTGTATATGCATGTGTCATGTACATTATATAGCCATCCTCGAGTATATAGAATATGAAATTGGACCATCCTCAACAGGTAAATGGTTAGAATATTGACCATTGGGGATATTCTATCTACTCCAGTATGATTACATATAGATAAAAACATGTATATAGGTTTATATATGTTGTAAATGCATATTGTCGTCTACCTCAAATTTCTATGAATCATGGGTTGCAATGAAGCCCTAACCTAAAAACTAACAGCCATAGAGGCGCCCTGCGTTACCGAACTTGATGCAGGGAGTATTCGGTTCCCTGCAACCCTTGTCTCCTACTAAAGTGAACATGTGTCTTCCTTGGTGAGAAAACATTGTGATTCACAACAAAACATTACGCAGGATCTTTAACATATGTATACACTGTATCCACCAAATGTTATGTTTTGATGAATCAATAATAATCAGACTGAATCATCAACTAACAATTGTGAGCATACAACTTTGTAGTCTTGGTGATCTCTGTTGGACAAGTCTCAGGTTGTTTTTCATGCATAAGGGGGATGGTCCGGGGATGGTGGTCCCATGGTACTGTAAGCAGCCATGCAGCCAGCAGGGGAAGCTTTACAAAGTTGCAGCAGGGGATGCAACTCAAGAAACCCCATGGTGATTGAGTTGGCGGCTCTATGGGTACTCAAGTAATCTCATGTCGATGATGATCTTGAACCTTGAAGCATGACAAACTGGGTCACTTCACCTTCGCTGAGTTCATCAATCCCCTGGCCAGTCCAGCTGTTGGGATGGTTGTATCATCACTCGGGCAGCCCTCCATGGGTCCGTCCTTGGCAAAATAGAGCCGATCTCGATAAACTCCATCCGCGTATCCCCTGACAAGCAAGTTAGTTGCGTTCGGAAACTCACTCTACTGACTCCGATCAGCCAAGCAAAGCCGGGTTCTTTGTAGGGGTTGTGTAGAGGTTATAGCCATTCATGACGGGTAAAAACAGGGGATAATAACAAAATGATAGGGGATATACCAACCGTATGGCCATATGGGGCTAATGATATGGTTTTCAGTAGGGGTTATATAGGGGTTACAGCCAGTGTTAATGATTGATAAGGGAAAGGGATATTGACCGTTAATATAATACGGTGGAATCTAGAAACTGGGAACCCCAAAGTGGTGGATGGAATTCAGTGCTAATAATGATTATATAACAGGGAGTACTCTATGTCTTGAGAAACTGCCAAATTGTACACCCAAAACTTGGGAAAGCCAGGAAAATGATCTCGGGTTTAAACAAATGAGGAATGTTTAATATTTGATGAAACTTGGGGCTGCAACATCCTATAAAAAGCTGTAAGACATGAATTGGATTACTAATAAGACGGATTGCTAATGTCTTGTCATGATTACAAATGTCTCAGAAACTCAACTGTTAGATCATGAGAATGACATACATGACAAATGATGGCACTCAGATTACCCATGTGGATTAAAATTAGAATACGTGATCAGAATCGATTAGATTACTGATTACTAATGTCTTGTCCACTTATTCTGACCCCATTGAGGGGAGCACTGCTGCAACGCGCCAATATCACAATATCAAAGGAAATACAGTACATAAAAACATGGTGAGACGTCAGAATTCAAAATACACATACAATAATACAGCACTTACATCTGTGGATTAATGATTTCAAATATGTGTTCTACATGTTCCCAACAGAAAAAGGATGCATTCCCTACAATTTTGCATCAATGATTGGTTCACCAGGTCCTACTTGCCCTGTTCCAAAAGCTCGCCCAGAAAGCGAACCTCTGGGAGGTTCAGAGCACTTCTATGGTTTCGGTGAAAGTAGTGGACACAACTAATTTACAAGCCACCACTAGTTTTATCATAAGTAGTTGTACGAGGGGTGATGGGTATGTATTTTCTCTTGCAATGATCCACATTGCCCTCTGGCTGGTTAAGCTGGAAATGGAAAGTCCTCATATTTTGCGGACAAACCTGGGAAGCCGCCTATAGATGGCTGATTTTCAACTGCCAAAGTAATCCACCAGAAGGTAATATTGATTAGTTTAACATCAATTAATAAACTACACTAGTCCAATCAAAAGTAGTTGGTGATTTACTGGTACAATGGGAGGGAATTACGAGCATGGATCTCAGGTGAATCTGTATTTGCATTTAGGCAGTCTCATCTCGCAAAACGAAAAAAGCAACAACATCAATAATGGAAGATCCAGATTAATTACCCCCATACTTGATCGTAAGTCACCAGCTATTTGGTGGTTGCTCATCTGATCTAAACTATCAATAGTGGTAAACCATCCATTTTTGGGTTCCCTATGGCTTGAAACACCCATTTAATGGTTCAACTGATGGTGGTTTAGTGGCGACTGGATCTACCATTGAGACATTCAATGGTTGGATCCATCCCCTCCAGTTCTGGTGGCCCTCAGGTCCCGTGGCACATGATCAGGTTGAAGGTCTTGCAGAGCACAATCGTCACCAGCCCCGGAACGGCAGACCAGGCCTCATCTGAACCAGTGGCTGGTGGTTGAGGAGTGCTTGGGAGCTCATGATGGGCTTGGGTAATGTGATTGGTAGCGGTTGGGATGACCCCCTCAACACCAACAGGGGCGATGGTTGGCGGCTAGATTTTGATGTCGTGGATTGGGATGAGCATGACCAGTTCATCTTAGCTAATAGTACTTTATATAATGGTACGTAGATATGAAGTAATATAGATATGTTAGCTATTGATACATTGATACGCTGTTTTTCGCCCACCCGGTAGTCGATCTGTACATGGCGAGCTGGGTCAGGATTGGCCGAAAAAAGTAATAGGTCTATATCCCCTTTATCGCACAATTGCATCCCTATGCAAGTTGTTTGCTGCGCCAAAGGCCTTTTTTATTGGATTTGTTTTTAGAATGATTAGTAATAATTAGTGCACAAAAAAGGTTTGAAATCTCATCAATGACAACTGAGACATGATCTTATACTTAATGATGAGTAGGAATGGCTGATATGGTTTGATAAACTGTGATTGTGATAGAATCACCATTCTTGAGAGACCCATGATAGCATCTATTGGAAATCGTTAACCATGGTCAACCATCATTAACCTGTGGCTTAAACCGATACCCTCTGGTAGTCCCTAATCTTGACATGGATTATCACCGGACATTCTGGGAAATCAGCTATTTCATGCTATTTCCTATGGTGGATTTTCCAGCTAGCCAGCTCAGGGACGACCAAAGGGTATAACCCAACCAGGGGCTTATACCCTCTGGTGAACCAACCTGGCAATAAATTTTCACCATATTGTATTGCGAAACCCTGGGAAACGACGAAAAAGATGCTAAATTTTCCATTGCCAGGCGGGGGACTATCAAAGGGTAACCAGATTAAACCATCACCCATCAACCATCAACTGGAAAACCCTGTACCCCTGGTTCCCCCATTACTAATAATTGTTGTCCCACTGTTATAGCTAACTGAGCGTTATTTATTTTGGTGGTTCAAGGCGTATACACCACTCAAAAACCGAGCTCAACTGGGATTTCCATCAATCCATTACCCATCATTGATCCACCTGACTCCGCGTCATGCGTTTTACCACAAGAACCAGCGCGGAGTTCGCTCCCGGTAGCTCTCATAACCTGGCAAGCGTGGCTCGCCAGGGTTCGGTGCGCAGCGCCGGGGTACCCTCAGTTTAGCGTGGCTAAACCAATGAGATAATCCATTGATGTAGACCATATCCTGAAGTGCCTGGTGGTAGGGAACAGTTTCATGCATTTTTTGTTGGGAGATAACTGAGATACAAGAAACAGTATCATTCGTATGGTCATGAAGATGTCTCTGTGGATTGATTTATTGGCCATGAGTTGGTGTGATGTTCTTTTTGAGACGGAGACGCTGGCATTTCTGGGTCATTGAAAGAAATATGCTACAATCATCAACCATAATTTTGGACACACAAGATGGAAAATTATGTCCATTCATGAACCATCAATCATGGGACTCTATGTTGAAAGCTAGGGTGTATTTCACGAGCTTTCCCATTGCAATACCTTCACTGCAGTCTTCATCCCCACCAAAGAATCAGATCGGTAAGCTCTAACAATCCACCAGTGATCCCTCATCATTTGATTTGCCAAGCCTATTCCATGGTTATCCACCAAACAATCAAATGCCCCACTGGTTCACAGTTCTACCAAGCCATTCTTCAGCATGAGAAACGATCAACTAGCCAGTTCGTGGCCGCTTCATATTCGGGATCGGCCCTGTCTATAGATGCCTGTATTGACTGTATTGATGGATGTACGAGTACCAATAATGTATGTATGCGTGCATCCACCTGGATGACAGCTGTGGCAACTGCGCCCCCAGGTCGTTCCAAGCAACCCGCACCAAACTTCGCCCGCAAATAGGCTTCTTCCGCTGGCACGATGCAGAAGTTCAGGTAGGCCGCAAAGGGCAGCATGGCGGCAACGCACCACCAGGTGTTGGCCATGAGGCCCACAGAACCTGAGCCGCTAGGTGACCCAGGATCGACCGCCACAGGATACTTGGCCAGCCAGTGATCCAAAGGCTGGGCGGATGCTTGAATCTTTGACACCTATTCTTGTTGTGTCCAAATACCATGGAAATGCAAATCGTGTTGGATCTAACAGTTGACCATTGGATACAAGAACTTGTTGGATACAAGAACCTAATTCATTCTTGTTGGGTCAAAGTTGGATGAACAAGAACCGTCCATTGTGTTTGTCCATTTTGGTTGGGGTATCTCTGAGACTTTTTGCAGACTCTTCTTCAATTTCGGGGAGTTTCCCTTCAACGTTAGCATCAACCCGTTCTGGAAGAGCTCATTGAACCAAACTAGCAGCAAGCAACAACCAAACAATGTTGGAACAAAAAAACATCAAATGCCATCAATAAACAAACAAACACAAACATAGGTTGTAGAAATGGTTGTAGAAATGTTGTAGATGGATGTAGATGGTAAAATCGATGAGTTCAACCACTGTCTTCCAGTATCCAGTCCATGCTGGAGCTCATGAGCTCCTCCAAGGCAAGTGGCTAATGTTGCCCAGCATGCTGAGGTACATGGGATTTCGCGACCATTCAAACCTCACGTCAAACGCGTTGAGGCGAGCGGCTTTAGGTGGGAACGCAACGGAGTAAGAAGCAGCTGATGCTGATGAGATGGTCAGAATCATCAACGAGAAGTATCATCAGCATCAACTGGTTGTTGTTGTTATTGGTTGTTGATATATCTTCCGGATGTTTGATATTGGTAAGTAATGATGAGATAAGAAAAAATCAGCAAGAAAACAAACAAGAAACAAGAAAAAAAACACAACAACCAATAATAGTGATAACAACAAGGACAACAACAGTGATAACTCACACAAAACAATATCGACCACCGACAAGGAACAACAACAACCACCAAACAAAGAACAACAACGACAGAAGCAACAACCAACAACAATATCAGCAACAAAAAAAGAACCAACAACAACCAACAGCCACTCCTGCGGCTAATTAGAATACTTGCAACAAGCGTGGACAAGCGCCGGAAAGCGATGCTGGGATTTATCATGTTGTGTTGACGCTTTGTCTCTTGATTTGGTCGTAGAACGAGCCTGTGAGCACCATGTTCATTTCTGAATCACAAAAAATCGAACAGTCCATCTCTTTTAAGCACGCATTTCTTGCTTCGAAGGCTGCAGTTCTGATGTGTTGTAATGATGTATCAATGTAATTAAAGCATATCCCTAGAAGTTTAAAGCCTTCAAAAGCTCCCTCAAAGCAATCCCAGAAAACGATGCTAATTCGATAAGGCTCGGCCCGTCGCAGACCAACACTTGCGATGGCTGCTGGTGCGTCAAGGGCGTTTTGTGCACACGAAAGCGCTCCATGGATGACATCCTGAAGACAGGCGCGACAAAGGACCTTTCGACGGCGAGCATCTGGTATCCACCAGCATGAGCCATTCCCAATAGCTATAGACCATCTAGAAATGGGTGTTTCTCAAGTTGTAGGGGTACCCCCCAAATATTAGTAGTTAATGATAATGGCAAGCCAACAAGTTTATACTAATGTGTAAGTGATTGTAATATGTGTAACACTAACCACATTCATGATTGACCCAGCAATAATAAGAATTTGAAAGAATGAGCCAACAATTTTTAAAGGTCCCCTATTTTGAAAAACCACCATCTGAAACTGCAAAGCACAGTCGGAACTTTCAGGCACTTGTGTGTACCCTCAATCGTGGTGGAAATTTATGGCGTTCAATATCGGAAAGCATAAGAATCAGCCATAGATGGTGTACCCCAGTAGCTGGTGGGTTTCCCTGTAATGGTTAAGAACAGCTGGATACGGCCATTATGAACAACCCACATTTCGAGCATGTCCGATCAACCGGTTAACCATCCCGCGGGTTGCCATGTTGGATGTCCAATGGCCTGCTGTAGCGCCACCGGGTTGGTGGGTAGTTTCGTCATGCCCCACAAATACTGATCAACCAACCAAGTATATGGAAACAAAATAAAAACAAAAACATACTTTAAAACATTGCTGTTACTAGTTCCGCAAATAAAGGGAGACCTTTTAAAAAAATATTGATGAAACTACCAAGTATAGGTATCATACGCCATTTTAAAAAACACATGCAATGGTACCTGAGACGTAGTAGTAGATAGCATTGATAATCATTGAAAACAAGTGATGCATCATATGCAAAAAATGCTCAAAAGTATGTTGAGAACATCATATAACTACACAACTCATGATTTTAGCCATAGCTGCCGGTCAAGGCCGACAACACGAACATCTAAGATGCTGAGATCTCCACTTCATGATTTGAAGTCGTTTTAGATGGTTGGACACTGATGTTTCTGTTGGATCCGTTGGTTTGTCACAGACTCAACCAACCATGGTCAGAAGTACTACTTCATCAAACTTATTGGTTGGCTGGCCAATCCTTGTACGTAAACCATTTGAACCATGGTTGGTTTACCAACAACGAGATTATACCACAATCAACTATATCACCATCATGACACCATAATTCTACCATCAAACTTCTATAATGGCTGCAATATTGGAACCACTATCATTATTATACTTTGATAGTGGTTGAAGTATACTATAACAACCATTTTGAACATAAGCTTTTGTACCGATTGAACACATCCATCATTGGTATTAGTTTATTGTCATTAGTTAAACATTGTTTTCGTTGACCACCATGCTACCATCATAGTACCATAATTGGTTCATTCTATCATGGTAACTACTGACACTCATTAATTAACAACAAATTAAATCAGAATAATTCATATCATCTTACCATAATTCACCACAACCAATTGTTCACTAACCATTATTTTCCATAACGAACAGCTTGTGAACATGAAATTCAACCATCAACCAGCATCAGTTCAATTCTCCCTACCATTCACCGTGCCATTTCCGCAGCATGTGAAAGGCGGAAATCATTCAACCATAGTCAAGCCACTACCAACCAAGAGTAAATCCTACCATAGTTCAACCACTATCAACTATGCCAACCCTATCAACTACGCCAAACTATTGTTTAATCACGAGCAAAACTGTTGAGCCACCATCAACCATAAATAAAAACTACCACTCACTATTAACCATTGATCACTATAGTCAAGCCACTATAGACCAAAGTTAAGCCACTATTCACGGTTCACGAGCATTAAGCCATAGTTCAAAACTGTTTAGCCACTATTAAGCCATAGTTGAGCCACTATTAAGCCATAGTTAAGCCACTCTGAACCATAGTCAAGCCACTATAGACCATAGTTAAGCCACTATGAAGCCATAGTTAAGCCACTCTGAACCATAGTTAAGCCATAGTGAAGCCATGATTCACCAGCCCAACTGCACCGAATCCTTCACCGCGCCTCAGTTGGACGCTGCTTGCCATGAGCGCCGCGCCGCCCAACTGCACTAGCCAGGCGCGGCGTCGCAGAATCTTCAGGGCCCAGGCCTCGCGGCGAGGGCTGTGGGTCAAGCAGTCAACCAACCAACCCATGGTTTAACTAGCTGGTGAATGGTTAATAATAGGGGATGATAAGCAACAGTTATAGGGGATATACCAACTATATACGGCTATATCTAATATGATATGTATCTATAGATAGATCTGTATAATAGATATTTAAATCTAGCATCATAGTCAACATCCACTTGACACACTTCATCTACATCTGTATCTACATCATCATCATCATCATCATCATCATCATCATCATCATCATCATCATCATCATAGTTCAACATCTAAATGATTAGCTCACCATTGGCGAGCACGGCTCCACCGCGAGATCCCTCGTCCCATTGCGTTTCGTTGTGGTGTCCGTTGCGGTGCCGGGCACGCTTAACGGGTCCGGTTTTGGGCCTCGCTCAGCTGCTCTTTGGCCATGTACCAGCAGGCCATGCCCCCGAAGATGCACAGCACGTCCAGCTGCGCGGCCTACAGACGTGGAAGGGAAGTGGGCGGGGGAAGGGTGGATTTTCATGGTGGTTTTGGGTGAGTTATGGTGATTTTGTTTGGTGATTTTAGGGCGGTTTTGAGTGGTCAATTAGCATTAAGAATGGTGAGAAATGACCATGAATGGTGGATTTGATGGTGAGTTCATGGGGGGCTGGATCATGGTGATTTAATGGCAGTTTCAAAACTGTTTAAGGCCGTTTTATGATGGACTTCATGGTGGATTTGATGATGATTTAATATTATATTATATAATTCTGTGGTGAATTGATGGTGTACTGATAGCTATTTGATGGTTAATTCATGGTGATAGTGATGGTTGACTGATGGGTTTTAGGGCTGTTTGATGGTGATTTTTGTTTGTCCATAGCCATGGTGCTTCCCCTAACCAACACTGCTGATGATTGATAGGGAAACCGGAAACCACCAGTTTTCAGAGAGCACCATGGAGTAAGAATAATTCACAATGGCATCATATGGTCAATCATCATTGATAATTAATAATGGTCAGAAATGCCCAGTTTTGATGTAAACTGGTTAGTTACCACATGTGTACAATATATAGATACATGATGGTTTCCTAAAGTGAGTGTATGTGGGGGTACCTCCAAATATCAGCTTTTAGTAGTAAACCGTCCGTGTTTTCGGGTTCCCAAGTTTAAGAAATCTTCATGGATTCTATCTTGATGGTCAGTATCCCTTATTACCAACCATTCTGAATGGCTATAACCCCTGTATGAGTATGTGCCAAAATAGGGTAACCAATATATAACCCACCAAAAAAATCATCATTTTACCCAGAAAACCATTGGTTGACCAGGGGGTACCACTAGCACATAACCCCTGTGCCCGCCTTGGGACTCTTCAAGGGACATTAGTAGCACATAAGCCCTACAAAACCCAGGGATGGCTATGATCCCTATTTTGATTATTTTATTGGTCATTCATTATCCCTTATTAACCATTCTGAATGGCTATGACCCCTACATACCCCTACATAAACCAGTCATGATTCACTCCTCCCAACGACAGCGCAACGCAACTCAGGCTGCGAGCCACGGGCTCCGGTTGCTTGGGCAACATCTCTTCGCCGTTGGCATTCCGCGACGCCGCGGCGTGAACCGGCTGTGCCATGGCGCGTTTCGGGCGGAAAATCAGTGCCAGAAAATTAAGATCTTGGATCACGATGTGAAATTGATAGAATTTTGATATTGGATGATATTGGATCTATCGACAACGTAATTTTCCAACGTGCTTCGATCGAGTCATTTGGTCAGAATTGGATCGACAACTGTGACTATCAGCATGCAATGGATCGAGAAATATGCCAATAGATCGATCTATGTACATACGATGTGAGTGAAGCATGCAGTAGGTTTCATGGTTGCCATGCTCCGTTGCTGGAGTGGACTGTCAGAAAAGGAAACTCGACGAGGAAACCCAACCCCCAATTGGAACATTTGGCAAGTTGTAGAATCGAAAACGAGTTTCAATATGTTTCAATATTCCATGTGCGTGAATGATGATTACCAAATGGATATGTAGAATTCCAAGTTGAATTTGTATCTTTTGCAGCCGTCAGATATCACCATTTTAGTGTCTTGCCATTGACGCTGTTTGCCAAAATTCCGACAGCATTGCGACAGAAAGTTTCCAAACCGCAAAATCCTCGGGTTTGCACAATCACTGACCATCAGCAACTGTGTTTTTTTCCACTTCCGTCATTGACAAACCACTCTATTGCACTCCGGTAAATTGTGGTAAATTGACCTGGAAGCTCAAAATCACAGGTTGCGTCGGTAAACCAGCTATACACGGTAGATTTCCCACTTCCAGCCTAATTTGCCCGAGACTACGCAAGAAGCCAGCATGATCAACACAGCATAATCAAGAGGTTCAACATCTGAGCCATGTTGTTTGAATGTCAAAGCAGCCTGTGTGGGGGGTTCCGAAGCCATAGGGGACTCAAGTTATGTTTGGCTTCGTATTACAAATGACTAAAATAATGGATGAGTTCGGGGTCCTCACATTTTGAGATCCATCCACTTGGGTGAGGGTCAAAATCCCGTACCCCTGGTTCCCCTATCATTAACCATTTTTTCCCACTATATTACTGATGGATATTATCCCCCAATATTAGTTGGTTAATATTGACCCATAGCCATTTCTTACAATCATAAAGTGCTCAACTCAGCCAGGGATTGGCTCCATCGCCAGCTACACAACCTCAGGGGCATCTGAACACACCCATCTTCAGCCGTTCAACTCGCAGCGGTGTAACGTGGGATTCTGTGCTGAGAACATATGCTTCGCTTCGGCGAAATGCCGATTTTGTAGCAGGACGGAAACCACATGGTTCAATGTGAATTACAGATCGTGACCAACAATTTATGATGCAGAATGAGGAATGGGGAAGCAATGTTATCAAGAAAATGATTGATCCACCACAAATGTATTCATTCTTATTTGCTAAACAACCACAATGGTTCTTCTAAATGATCCATTTTGACCAGCGCATTTCAAGGGACTTGAATCTTGGAAATCTTTGGTCTACTGGACTAGTCTCAAGTTTCGCTGTGACTGCGTGTGCCATGATTTGATCCCCTTGTCAAACTCGCTTGTGCCAAACGCGCGTTGCTTTTCTTGCATCGAGTTGTGCCTGTGCCACCACGCAACTGACTCCTATATCTACTTTCCACCACGTGTCTTTCGGGTGAGCTCAATGATGCAGCCAGGGCCAATGTTGTAGAACGCCAGGGAATGGGCGTTCTTCAGGATGTAGCCTTAGTTGACGCAGGAGTTTCATGGTGTGACCTCCATCTGAGGCTACTTGCCCAGGACAGCTGACAGGCCCAGCGAAAGTACGTAAAGAGAAGTTACAGTAGAAGCAATGAAACCAGTACCAAGTACTATTACTATAGATTGTAATATTGATACTTTGAACCAATGATAGAGCTATAGCAAATGATATAGCTATAGCAAATAGATATATAGCTAATACAGTACGACCAACTTTGAACCAGTACCACGTACCTACCCAGCGATGAAACCAGTTTTATCCACCACTCCACGAGGACCTATTACCAATCCCAGTTCAATGACTAGCCAACTCGCCAACCCTGCAAGGTTGCTGCAGTTGATCGTCCCTGGGTAGTAAGACCAACAATGGCATTGATGGGTTGATAGTTAAAAGGGATGAGTACATATGCCTACATCACACATGTTTTTGTTGAAAGGGATAGCTGCGCTGCACATGATTTTGCATATGTTTACCTCCATGAAATAGTAAGGAAACTATTATGATTATGGTTTTTGTTCTGGGGCTTGTCCTCTAGTTCAAAAGATTATGATTCGTAGTGACCACTTTGAGAACAGAACCACCACAGATTCCTAAGCTTGCTACTAACAGCTTTATCGTGGCGAGGGTACGTGGCAACAGTAACCACAACAAAAAGATCACCGTAAGGGCGGCCGTAGGTTCTGGGTTACCGCTAGTTTCTGGTCCCTGGACAACCCATGTGCAAAGTCATGTGGCCGCAAATTCATGATACCGCAATTGCATCTACTTTCAACGGCTGCGTCTGCAGAGCATTGTGTGTGTCGTTCCAAGACAGTGCTGTGGGTCAATACCCTGTACACCTGGTGAGCATCCCACGGATGACCAAAGTAGTCTTTGTTGGGATGTTCACCAACCCATTTTTGTGGTGGTTGGTATTGATCCTTAGCGCGTTCAGTTGAGTATTCATGTGGAAAGTCAGGCAAGTATTTAGCACCTCATTTTCTACAAAGTCCAAGAAGCCTCCAGTGCCAACCGCTATCGAACCACCTATGGCGAGTAAGTTTGACTTACGAATTGTGCCTATCCACCAGGCCAAGTCCAACATGTTCCCGAAGCTTCACCATGAACTTCTTGCGACCCCACTATCAGTCGGCAACCACCTGCTATGGTCCAATAAATCTCGATGGGATGTGGTCATCATGGAGGGGTCTTATATCCTTGGGTACCTGAAGGCTGATGCCAACATCGCCATTGTTAGATGTGGGGGAAACCACCTCTTGACTGCTCCACGGGACATTGATTCTTCAATCGGATTCATGGGAACCTATCATAGTCCGACTCTGAAAAAATGTAACATCCAAATGATTGATGACAACAAGTTTACCAGAAACAAACATGCATGAAGCATCGCTGGACAACGTTTTATCGATTCTGAACAATGCTGGTTGGTGAACCACCCCTCTCAAAAATATGCGCAAGTCTGTCAACCAATGATCCGAAACGCAAATAAGCAGTTGTTCATATTACAGTTGCCATTGTTTGACAATCGTTCAACGTTTAGAAAACAGTGTTTTATACCACTGTTGGTTGGTGTTGGACCATGAAAACAAACCATGTTTAAAACCAACCAGCAGTTGTTCATACTAAGCATTGTCATCATCATCATCATCATCATCATCATCATCATCATCATCATCATCATCATCTCTTCTGGGTTCAGCTCCATTGTCAACAACCAAGCAGTAAATCCCTGTCATCACGGTCGCTGATCATGTAATCATCATAAAACTATAGGACTGAATCATCCATACCCCCGGGAACATCCAACCACAAGTCGAACAATAGATGAACGATGACTAATCTTTGTCAACCTACACTATCAACCATCATAAGCGTAGTGGATTACTGCAACTACTGTAAGAATAATTATCAATCATCATAATGAATAAACATTGTTACAGAAATCACCATTTTCTCGTTTTGACCATGATTATCGCAGCTAGTCAGTCATTTCAACCAGTGCCGTTGATGGCTCTACTGATTTAACCGATGTCAACCATCATAAGTTGCCATTGTCAACTATCATGTCCCATGATCATGTCTTCTCGACAAGAGTCAAAAACCAATCATTAACATGTATCAGTGTCCACTCCTGTGTATTTCAAGAAACTGTTTAAGACCTTCAGCTTCATGTTGGCCACATTCAGTCCAGCGTTGGCCACCTGCGTTGACAGAGCCAACATTCTTTAAAAGCGGATCATTCACCATTTGGGTGGTTTCTCAAGCCATAGGGAGGAACAATCTCATGGTTGGTTTATCACTATGAATTGGTCAATAAACTGGATGATTCGCCTGAATGTGCCACCAGTTAATGTGAGAAACCGGCCATTTCTAGCTGCTTTAGCTGTTGGGAAGGGCCATGTTCCAGCCACATGTTAGATTGAAGCTACTTTGTTGACTATGGATGCCATCCCAATCTGGTTGGAAAAAAAGGAGGGAAATTGTGTGGCTCAAAACAATGAAGTATCACAAAGCAACGAAAACAGCAACGTCTTGTGCAACACAATAGTTTGCTGAGTACAGTATGATTAATGCTGAATGATCAACTATGTTGATTGATGAAGCTATACAATGTTGCGAACAAGGTTCGATTGGTCCTTAATGGTGACGCTCAACTGATTAAGCAGTTGAATTTGAACTATGCATGAGTTATGGAAATAACTCATAGACTCGTTTACTTTAGTTGATGATGTTCGATGAGTCAAAGAGGCGGCAAAGTTTCTCCTTGTGCCACCCCAAGAATCATGCATGGTTTACTGGTAGATCCAGCTCTTCATAAACCACCATCACTTTGTAACTCAGATACATGGGGGTTATAAACAAATGGATCTACTACAGTAATCAATGGATCTACTATGATATGATATGATACGATATGATATGATATGATATGATATGAAACGGTATGATATGAAACAATATGATATGAAACAATATGATATGAAACAATATGATATGATATGATATGATATGATATGATATGATATGACATTATATGATATATTACAATGATATGAAACGATATGATATCAAACAATCTGATATGATGTTGAAATGCATTCACTATCATGGTTATGAATTAATGAATCTACCATGATATGAATTAATAATCTAGTGAGTATATATTGGGTATGAAGTGATATGGACGCCTTAAACGCGTGATGAACTCTCGCTATGTTGCCTGGTCAAACTTTATAATTCCCCAGAGTGAAGGTCAAAAAAATATCAAACTATCAACCAGTTTGAGGACCATCCCATATCCCCCGGTGATAATCATAAAAATGTACATCATCAAGCATCGTTGGGCCATTCTCATCGTTTCACTGACCAGTTGGCCATGGTTGTGTACTGCTGCATAGGTCCTTCGAGCTAAGCTTTTGAATGGATCCGCCTCTCCAGCATACACGCCACAATCTCAACCATGATCAACACATCAACCAGCACCATCACTAACCAGCTTGTCAACCCGTCGTTAGCATCGTTGAACTGATCCATTATTGTTAATTACAAACCATTCATTAGCAATTTCCGACCATCACTAACGGTTGATAACCATCATTCTGCCACTGCTAGTCGTTACGAAGCATCACTAGCCACTACCAGCCACTCTCAATCATCAATTGGTTCGATTGTTGCTTGCTATCACCTATCATTATCCGTTACTAATACCTACAATCCCCTCTAAAACCACTATAATCCCCCACAAAATCACTATAATCCACCAGAAAATCACTATAATCCTCTATAAAACCACCACATTCCCGCATAAAATCATCAGAATCCCTATAAAAACCATATAAAAACCATAGAGTTCACCCTTATAAAACCATATAATAAAAAACCCCTAGAGTTCACCCACCAAACCATGCTCGGCGCCTTGGGCTGAAGCTTGGCCTTGAGCTCGTGCACCTTCGTTTGCACCGAGACTTCCATGGGCAGCGACGGCGCGATGCCCGCGGCTAAGCCATCGGCACCCAGCGAGGTCTGCACGATGATGGTGATGGCCGTGGGATGTTTGTTCACCTTGGCGCAGGGAGAGATCTGGTTGGTGGTTTGTTCACCTCGGCTTGGAGATGAGGGTCATCTTGTAGACTTGGATCGGCTTGGAAAAAAAAGGATCATCTTGTAGACTTGGATCATCTTGTGATTGGTTAAGGGTAGACTTGGTGGAACTTGAAAACCATGGGATGTTGAACTCTTGAAAACCGAATAATGGGATGTCTCTTGAAAACCAAACGGGATGTTTGAAGCCTGAAGAACGAAGGGGAAGTCTGGCTTGGGTCTACGCCAAGCGATTCTCGTTGAACAATTTTCACGATTTCAAGTTGCATATTAAGCCCTCAACGAAAACTCTCTGGGCAACACCAAGTGACCCACGTCTCTTCTGGGAACAAGCTTCCATCGTCCAAGCGAGGCTTCTTGGCCATAGGCTCATCATCCTCATCGTCATCATCGGCCAAAGCCATGGGGCCTGTTCCTGGCAGCATGCCTGGAGGTTTCACCCCACTGGCTGCACTAGCACCCTGGTTTGCCAAGGAGGCTTGGGGCAGTCGGGCGTTGATGGTGGACACGCCTGCAATGGGTCCTTGCTGCCCTGCAGGCAGTGCTTGCATGCCCGGGCCCTGCAACGCTGCACCCGTGGCCGCACCAGGCAGGGCCGCCTTTTTGGGCGCTGCCAACGCTTCAGGTGCCGTGGGGGGCACCATGGTGTGCGCTGGACCGGCATCTGCTCCGGCGTCTCGGGCCGCAGCCTCCGCACCGGCCTCCGCGGCTTCTCGAATCTCCTCCTCGACGGTGCCGAACAAATCAGGCCTCTTAGCCACAAAACTGGCCAAGTTTGCCTCAACATCGTCTGCAAAGGCAGATTCTTTCCGGGCACGCTCCACCAAGGCATCTTTCTGATGCTTCCACTTGGGATCCAGAAGCAACACCTTGAGGTGGTTCGACATTTCTTCTGCAGCAATCAGCTGTCCTGTGATAGGACATCGCTGCATCAATCGTTGGGCGCTGCCCTTCTTCTGTCTCACATAGTCCTTTCGGACCTTCATCTCTGGCTCCTGGCTGTGCAACAAGTGTTTCAACAATGGGTCCCTGGAGGAAATGATGTAAGGGAAATCTACTTGATTTTGTCATGCAAATATGTCTTGCATCTCAAAACAAAGGAACCCGAACACACAACCCCCACACCCCGCCCGACCTGCATTGGCAGAGGAATTTCTGGCTCCATGTCCAGGGGTTCCTCCTCTATCATCTCATCAGCTTCTCTTTCCTGTCTTTCCCTCTCCTCCTCTCTTTCCCGTTCTTCTCTCTCCCGCTCTTCTCGTTCTCGCATTTCTCGCTGTTCGGCGAGTTCACGCTCTCTCTTTTCACGCTCCTCCTTCTCCTTTTCGTCTACGTTTGGAGCGGCGGATTCTTCTTGAACTTCCTCTTCCGCCTTGGGTTTCTCAATCTTGGCCTCTGCAAACATGGTGCCCGCTTGCTCCAAAGGCGCAGGGGCTCCCTTGGGCGCATGGGTGGCAGGATCGATGGGTGGAGCCAACTGAAGACTGTCATCCTCCGCAGTGAACTCAATAGTCTCGACAACCACGAAGTCATGCCAGTCAATCCTGGACCAACACAAGCTGCAACCCAGGCGCTTACAATGACACTAAACAGAACACTACAAACCATCACATCAACCATGTTTGAGATGACATTCACCATGCTTAAGCATGACATCCACGATCATTCATGCTTATAGTACTGGACGTAAATCATCTGACCTTCCTGTCACCACTGATGATTCTGGGAAGCACCAGCGAACATCTCTTGCCACCCGATATGATCAGTGATGCTGATAGTAATTCTATTTCATCCAAAGATACGATTTGTTTCTCAAAGTAGGCTGGTGGTTAGGATATCATTCCCAGGATGAAATAAGAACCATCATCCTGTGACCAGACACAGCAAAACAGCGAACCACGAGCAACAACAACACTAAAAAAACTGCTGCTGCCCCCAACTGCAGCAACAGCAAAGACATGAACAGCAAAGCCACGCAACCACAAAACACCAATTAACTTTGCAAAACCAAATGCAAATCATACAAATCAAGAGCAACAAGAGATCTGACAATAACAAGCAATAAAACAGCAACAATAACAACAACAGCAACAGCAAGGACACAACCGCCGACAACATCAATATTGACAACGGCACTCAATGACGACAACAAGAGCCGCACCAGCAGCAGCAGTGGCTGCAGCAAGTGGTGAAATGGTCACAGGACACAACTTTTTGCAGCGGAAGCCGCTCTCCATCACCATCAAATGGGGATGTCCACAGTAGCGGGGGGCTGATGGGCATGCTTGGTAACTAGTTCATATAAAGGGGATTGCCTTTACCATCTTTTGATGAATCTTATAAAGGTTGATGATAACCATCGACATAAGATAACCATCATTAACCACAAAATGAAGCTCTTGTAAAGGTTCTAGCCTGGAATCTTGTGGATGATGATGGTCACCAAAAATGTCTGCTGATGCTTTGTGACCCATCACCTGCTAATTCCATCGTGAAACTCGGTAAACTAACCTGGTTGCATAGAAAATCCAGTAAAGAAATATCTGGTTTCCTATTGAAATCCATTGCGGTAGCTGATGCTCAGCCACGAGCTCGGCATCAGCCATTGTCACCCGTTAGGTCCAGCTGGTGACCGCCATCATTAACCACCAACCATCCGTGTCCCCACAATTTTCACCGTTCTTAGTCATCATTAACCTAGATTAACTATGGCTGGTCATATTAATCCAGATTAACACATTAAAGTTAACTTGGCCACACAAGACTAAATATCATTGATTGCCAAGTCACAACAAAATGAAATATCATTGATGATGATTCACCATCATGAACCATACCCAGCATCTCCATGGGAATCACACAGTGAATCTCACAGCCACCGTCCGTACCGAGCCAGGCCCCAATGTCAAGCTCTGGTACCAAGGTTCTATAGTGAGCAAGTGCCAGCGGTTTTTGAAGAGCTGGTATCTACCATTGGTATCTGGTATTTACAGCTGGCATAATGGTATCTGTTAGTGGTGGCTATATCTTGAGTTATAGTGTATCAAGGTGCTAGACCTAGCAGCTGGTATGTGATAGACCATCTGAATTCATTGCATGGCATAGCTGGTGCCACTGAAAAGAGCAAGCTGCGTCTCCCCAAAAGAAATGGCGGAGACTCAGGATGGAAGGTACACTGACGCCGAGGCACTGGGCCATCTGTTCCTTCTCCTCCTTCTGTTCTTCCTCACGCGAAACTCGGTTGGCCTCCTCCTGTTCGTCCCAATGGAACCTGGCCATAGCCTTATCCACGACCTCTTGAGGGTTGTTGATGCACTTCTTCAGCTTTTCCACCTGAAGTTACTCCAAGCGGCCAGATTGGCACTTGCCATCTCTGACAAGTCGCTAGGCCGATAACTTGCAACTCCCTACAGAGTGCTGCCTCCAATAGATATGTATTGCAAATATATGATGCACGTGCATAAATACACATAATTGCACATATACGGTCGATACGTACTACATACATGGACATCTATGTCAATCTAAATATGTAATTGTGCAAAGAGGTACACAGTATCATGAAGTAATGAAGATTCCTAAGTAGTGAGAACTATGGGTTGTATCCAAAGACATGGCTCAACGTTGGCAAAGATTCCATCTGTATACAGCATGATGGATCTGAATAATTTCATGGGACATGAATGGTAGTACGCATGATGGATCCAGTGATTTTCT
This sequence comes from Symbiodinium kawagutii, assembly GCA_009767595.1. NCBI lineage: Eukaryota > Dinophyceae > Suessiales > Symbiodiniaceae > Symbiodinium > Symbiodinium kawagutii. Next base: position 16,660 of record VSDK01026096.1, on the reverse strand, counting down.
GATCCCTTGCCATCCTCACCGCTCTTGCCCACCTCATCCTTGTTTGGCATGAGACACTTGGTGTACGCATCCACTAGCGAGGTGAAGTAGCCAAAGAGCCTTGACCGCGTTGATCTTCTGAAACTTGAGTGGCTTTAGTGGGTATATCTGGGGATCCAATTGATATATGGTCAATCCAACTCAGTATATGATATAATCCCAGTTAAACACTCCAAAAATCCGAGAGCCAGTGGCTGCTACTGAGGAGCGCATGGGTGGGCTTCAAAAAGTCGAACTGCGGATTGCGGCTTTCTCGCTGGGTCAGACCGATCAAGAACTTCTGCCCGTTTCTCGCCACGAACTGCGCAGTGAGTTTGATGATGTCGGTGTCCATGGGGGCAATGTATGGGTGGTTCACCACATACTGATCTGCCGGAGGTGGCTTCACCTGCACAGGTCGCATGCTCATGCTGCAGTTAACGCGTGGGTGCGGCTTTGGAATGGTGGAATAGGGTGAAACCTAGAGAAAAACATGGTGAAATGTGGTGAAACAAAGTGATATGTGGTGAAAACATGATGAAAAACATGGTGACACATCGTGATGAAAGGTGATGAGTTATCAATCATGTCTGACCCAAAATTTACATGAACCTGGTTGACGCCGCCCCAGAATGGGGTCCATGACATATCATGGTCAATGAAACCAACAAGTATCAACACATAGTTGTGTACGGTCTTGTGTAATCAATCCGAAATATCAATTAATCTCAAGTACTATACCCAAACATCAACTAATTATAGTCTTAATGATTAACCAACAAATGTCGAACTCACTTCACTTCAGAGTTACAATACAACCGTCATGGAGTGTGAAGAATACCTAATTGTACCATCCCCAAAGCTGCTAAATGCTTATTGAACATGGGAGATAGTCAACACCTACTTCAGGATGGATATACATGAGTTGCGGACAAAACTATCCATTCACGCAATTGACATGAGCAAAACTGGGTGGTCCCCTATCGGTTGTGAAGGTTTTGTAGAAATTGACCATACCTCTCTTACTCTTCTCATCTTCAAAGCTAGAACAGAATCAACATAACATTGGAATTGGTTTATTTTGCAGCAAGTAGCTACGTTCATTGCCAGCTGCTTTGCTTGCACGCTGTTTGTCGATCTTCGGAACTTGAACTTGAAGATGTAGAGTCTGTACTGGTGCTGTTGTCTTCTTCCATGAAATTGGCTTTTTTCTTCTTCAGTAGTTGTTGCTTGTTTTGGTTCCAGACCTTTCGTTTTGAAAGCCTGGTTTCCTTTTTCGTCATCTCCTGCTGGATGTTTCCATCGTCTTTGGACAATGTGTATTTGATATTCGTAAAATTTGCGCATTTTGTCTTCGCGTTGTCTTGTGGGGGTTGCTTTCTGTGTCCCAGTGGAAGCGTCGTTTTCCATACCACCTTTTGCAAAGTCCTTTGTCCAGGCCCCTCTGCAGTTTGATTTTCCTTGCCATACACGCCCATGAACACATGGAAACAAAAATAAAAGTGATTTGAAATGGTGATCTACGAATATCTACGATGTCCCTTACTTTGGTCCGAGATGGTCCGAGAACGTCCAGAACAAATGGCCAAAGGAAACACGAACAGGCCATGGTCAACCTGGCAAATAAATCCTGAACATTTGGGTATCGGTCGGCATCGGTTGGGGGTATCGGTCAAAGCAGTGCCAGCCACTCAGCTCAGGAAACAAAACTTTTTCAGGCAAGACTACTGCAAGCAATTTCTTGTCTCTGGGTTGTCCGCATTTTGGTCACATCCACGCCCTTCAACAAGGAGATTGCAGGTCCAGTGGTTGACTACTCTGTGTGTCTGGCTTTGCAAGTGGGATGTGAGCACTGGAAGTAGTTTTTGCCTTGACAAATTCACTAGTCTTACTGTACCAAGTCATTCTATTTAGGGGTATCGGTGCTGGGTGGTCCCCTATCGGTTGTGAAGGTTTTGTGGACCTCACCGAAGTTCAAGGCAGGTTCCTTATTGATCTATTCATCTGATAATTTTGTCGGATACTCACATGTTCAACTGACAACAACAAGAACAACAAAGAATGATTACTAACAGCTTATAGTTACGTATTACTATCTTATATTGATAGTCAATGTATATTTAACATGGGGGATAGTCAACAACTTCATAGTTACTTATTACTAATAACAACAAATAATAATGTCAATCAACCGACCTCAAAGATTGATTGGGTGTAGCGAAACAGTATTCCTAATTCACGGGTTCAGTTCCAAAGGTTCCCGAATCTACTCAGGTAAACAAGAAACCAACAAAAAAAAAACATTTTACTGTCGGGTGTTGCTCAAAGTAGGGAACACAAAAAATGGTGGGTCTATCACTATAATATTCAATATGGGATGATTTTTGGGGGACCACTATTTTGAGAAACAACCAATGGAGGACTTCAGTCGGTTGGATGCCAGTTGAATGAATTTCTACTCAAGGTGGATTCGACTGTTCAAGACTTCATATTTCCATCACACTGCACCCAACCATTTTTGGCTGGCAGTACGCTACTATGAGTTGCTTGGTATATAACATTATCGGCCGGTCATCATCCATAGTGGATCTGTGCCGAAGTATTTGGTCGCTCGGTTTGTGCACTCCCCGAGTTCTGTTGTTCTTCTAAACCTTCCTCTCTTGGTTCCTGCTGGTGCCATGGGATTTCTAAGATGAAGGAAACCCCGTCCAAAAGAAAAATCAATGTGTGCCTTCCTAAAATTGATGGTTTCCCCATGAATTGATGCTTTTACCTATGAAATGGTACCCTGTTCCTCCTCAAAATTGATGGTTTACCTATGCATGGCTCCCACCGGTTCCTCAAAACTGATAATGCTGCTCTACTTGGGATGTTCCGTGGCTAATTCCTTGCTTTGAAATGTCGTCGTTTTAGCGTGCTGAACCCTTTTCAACCCCCCCTCGCTTGAGCCTACACCATCTTTGGGAGAAAAAGTTCATTCCATTGATCAGCCCTCTAGTTGCTGGGAGTTTAGGCCGTTCCATCCGGGGTCAAAATTTGTTCGACAAAATCATATTCTATCCCTATCAGCAGCTCGCGACTTGCCTGCTTTTTCTTCTTCTCACCCATGGTCAACGCTTTCAACTGTTCCTTCTTCTTCTTTTTCTCATCCTCTTTGGCTTTCTGATCAATGATTGCCTGTGGCACTTCAGGCTTGGTCTCCTCAACTACGCCAGTCTTAAACTCTCGGACTTTGTGCTCGTAGTAGGGCCGATATGGGTTGTTGGGCAACAGGAAGGCGAACTTGGTGTGATTCTGCTCACGAAGCACACGCTGCTCGAAGCCCTCGCCACATTTGGCCACGAACTGAGCTGTCTTGTCAATGACGCCTGTGGCGCGACGCGCTGCGAAACCCAGGATGGTGATGGAGCCCATCTCAGGATGCTGAAGGTACCATTGACTTTTGGCCAAGCACTGGTTCAATGGCGGTGAAATGAGGATGCAATGGTGGTTGGGTGTTGGCTAAGCACTGGTTAAACTATGGCGAAGCACTGATTAAGCCATGGTTAAGCACTGGTTCAACGATAATTCAAGTATGGTTCGATGACGGTAGTTGCTGGAGATGACTTCACGATTACAAAATCCAACAGTTGGTTAATTCAGCAGCCAAAGGGAGACCATCGCGCCACATGTTTCAACAAAAGGAGACTATCAACCCTGATGTAGTCGTTCAACATTCCTGATCAAAGGAGTTTGTTGACATGTGCTGCTTACTAAGCATGACATAGCATGACAGCCCAATCAAAGTCACCAACATATCTCATGCATATTGCAAGTTTGCAATAACCAAAACAAAACATCACGGAAAAAATCACATCAGTCGGGCGCTGCAAGGTGCAGCTTGAAGAAAAGCCTGCACCGATCCTGGCAGACTTCACTGCCAGGGGTATTGTTTGACAAGGATTCCCACTTGATCCAAAAAATGCACCCATGTAGCCGGACGGACTTCACTCCCAGGGGTGTTGTTTGACAAGGATTCCCACTTGATGTCATCCAAAAACCACCAGCCAACCTGAAGCTCAACTGCCGCCTCGGATGTCGGGTGGTGGATAGATTAGCCCGACTCCGGCATTGCTTTTGTCGGACTCTTCTGGCATCTTAGCGCAACCGGACGCGCAAGGTCTCGTGCGCTTGAGCCAACACTGAAGTCCGGTTGTCGACAAATCTCCTGGCGACAGCAATGGTTCCCTTGATGGTTACCGTCAACAGTAATGGTTAATGAATGGCTGATTTATGACTGGGTAACTGGTTGTCCGCTGACAAATCTCCTGGCGGAGTATCACCACAGCTCATCATTGAAGTTCCAGTACTCCTTTCTTTTTTGGCCTGAGTTATATGCAGATCAATGGGATAAACCATCAGGAATCGTCAGGCAGTCACTCACTGGAACCTCCAAATCACCCGGTCATGTGATTTTGCATACAAAACTGACTGGTCTGGGGGTACACCCATTGCTACAGGAAGATCTATGTATGAGCTTTTGACAACCTGACCGAAATCAGTATTCCTCAAAACTTTGACATGAAACAACTTATTAAACTCTGTACATTTTTCGTAAGCAAGTTTGTGGCTTTTGATGGTCTAATAGTTGGCAAGTCGCAGTAGTCTTTTGAGCTCGGATGCAGCAATGCTTGCTTTGGGGTTGACACTGCGACCAACAAGAAATGCTACAACCATCGGCTGGGTGTGTCAGTTCAAGTATCCAATAGCTGCTCATGGGGATCAACTGTAACCAGCAAGGAGGGGGTCAAATCTTCGCATACATCATCTGGATGGCCACTGGCTGTCACTGGCTTTGTGAAAAAACTGTGCACCCTTATAGAAGAGAGCCTCGCACCTGCCACAAACATCGCCTCCCACGTGCGTCCGGCGCCGCCCCCTGGTGACCGACCTCTGCCGGTGACGGCGGGACCTGCTGGGCGTCCGCACCACTTGGGAGAAGAGCGCCGTGAAGGCGGCGATGACTTTGATGGGCAAGCTCCAGATCTTGGAGAACGGCTGGGAGTAAACTCATAGCACTTGGCTAATAAGCAATGAACTGGGAGGTTAAGAACTATAGTCTATAATTAGTTATTAAAGTAGCTATTAATTAAGCATTCATACTGGCTAATAACAATGTTACTGGTAATATTGGTTGGGACTGAACTTGTAGCATGTGGTATCTTAAGTAGAACTGGGAATCAGCATTGGAAGCAATATTGAGGATATCATGCTTTGGCATCATGAGCCATGTAGAACCTGATGTAGAATTATAAAGGCTATTGTGAATTCGAACGTGGAGCTTTTATATACTAGAACCAATTTTGAGGATAGAATTATATAGTGAATCTACGGACTGTCTAGTGCTCATATCAAGCCAAACACACAAAGTTCGAGTGCCTTCGGGGTCTGTCTGAGATGAACAGCCTATGTACAGCAGCACGGGAAAAACAGCCTAAGGCTCGAAAAACAAAGCCAAACCGAAATTGTTCACTTGGAGGCTAAGCTTTCCTAAGGAGACCCCCATGGCACCGCCCAGCGCTTTCATTTGCTGAGTGGAGCTGTTCAAACAGTATCAATTAGTACTGGTTAACACTACTGAAGTGAATCATTATCAAGGATCACAAATGATGGTTGAACACTACTAATGATTCACAATTGTTAATCACTTCAGTAGTCTTCAACCATCATTGATAATACTTAACCAGCGCAAACAATGATTAAGCATCATTAGCCAATGAGTTCAACACTAGTAAGCCCATCATCAACCATCATTCACATTGTTATTGACCAACCTCTAAAACCTCTTAAACATCAATATATCACCCACTTTTCACATCTCTTAACATTCAACCATCCTTCAACCATGCTTCAACCATCCTTCAACCATCCTTCAACCACCCTTCAACCGTCACCCATCATGTGCCATGACTACCGGCCTTTAACCATCGGCCATTGATCTCCCCGAGGCTCGGGCATCCAGCATCACGGGGACAATCTGCACGCTGTCGTCTCAGCGCCAGCTTCCAGGGGCAAGATCATCAAGAAACCTTGGGTGTATGTTATAATGGTTTATAATTAATGGTTCTGATGGTTTGTAATGGTTACAATGGTCTATGATGGTTTATAATGATCCATAAACGTTGGGTTTATGCTATAATGGTTATAATGGTCAATAATGGTTTATAATGTTGGGTCTAGTTGCTGATGATATTGTGGTTTCTTCATCCACCTTGGCGAGAGCTACGCCATTTTTGGACAAACCCAAATGGAAGGATCAAACGTGAACAATGGTGTTCTGTAATCATTGTCCATTGGGGGCAGTCGCTCAATAATCCACCAACAAACATAGCAATGACAAAGAAATGGTGGAATGATCCAGTAGTAGGCGGTGATTAATCTAGATCTAGGTCTTCATTAATCAACGATCCAAATCTAGGTGGTAGTTAGTCCATCTACAGAGATTCTAGAAGTTTTAGAACTCAAACTAATAGAATGGTATTCTGCATATTCCCGATGAGTGAATGGAAAATTCTTGAAACAAAAGTCGGTATTCCTTTTATTTCTATTTTACTGGAATCCAGTCATGAAACAAAGCAGTGGAAAACCTCTGGTGGTGGAATCCAATATCTTTGAATCCATCTAAAAAGTCTAGCGTAGTTTTCCATGCTTTATAACGCTGGAAAAAGGGAGCATTCTCTGTTAAGAATGGAAAATTCATTTTTTCTTCCATTTTGATTTGCCAAGCAAAAATCCAAACTTTTTCATTGTTTCACTTGGGAATCCCAGTCAAGCAATGGAAAATGGTGGCATTCCCAGGTAGCAATCCATCGATGATGGTTTCTCCAGCGGAACCGGCCCGGTGCTCCACTGAGTCGTCCACCAACGTCAAAGGAAATCACGTTGTAAATGGCGCTCTCGCCATGCGTGGTTCCCTGACGGCAAGTCCGGGGAATGGTGAGTACAAGGAAGAGCAGCTTGATGACGGCTTACAATTGGCTATCTGAATCAATGGTTGAGGTTGAAATATGTGACTTGGACAGGAAGCAAAAGTATCAACCATTGATGATAATTTGATGGTAAATAATGAAAGGTTGATATTGAGTAGGACTGGTGCCTTGTACATACTCGTTCCGGTTGATTTCATTGGATTGGTCACGGTGAAGAATGCTGAATATGGCTTCGAGTGAAACTGTGAATCATATGTGGAGAGTCTTTTTTATGCTTGGTTGATATCCGCTACAGATGGTTGTAAAAAAGAGGATAGGTTTGTCATGGTTGATGCACAATCCACAATCTGCATAAACATTGATACAAATCATCATCAACCCTCATCAGCCAGAACAATCAATCAATCAATCAATCAATCAATCAGTCAGTCAATGATTGCACAGTTATCCTGCTTAATTGATCCATAATTATACCATTGGTTTTCTCAATCACGTTCTACAACCATGGCAAGGCTTGGGCCCAACGTGATCACCTGTGCAATGATCGTCGAGGCTGCGTATGCCACCAATGACTTTCTCATCAAGTAGGATCTGCCCATGGCGTAGACACGATACTGCAAAGTTGTTCCCCCCCCAGGTAGGTGATGTGGGTCATGAGTAGGGTAACTACCACTTATGGTCTTAGAACTATACTTGGGTGGGTTGCAAACCATTACAGACCAACTTGCAACTCACTGGGGGGTTACCATTCTGTATGTTAAACCCTGGTCGTTCAACCCTATGTTTATGTAAACCACTAGCATCCACTAGCCATTCTTGTCACTGTTAAAGCCCATGTTTAACCATGCGGGGAATACCCTATTGTAAATAAATCCAAATCATCCAAATCCATCATTTATAGAAATAAACCGTCCATAATTCTGGGGATCCACAAGCTGGCTTGAGAAACCACCATAGCATCATCAACTGACCACTACAAACCACTATAAACCATTATAAACCTTTCTAAGCCACTATAAATATACTATAAGCCATTATAACTTTAAACCATCACAAACCATCATAACCACTAAGACCGTTACAAACCATCATGAACCACTGTAAACCATTACAAACCACTATCAACCAATATCACTACTTAACCTGTATCAACCGCTTATTTTAAACCACTATGCATCAATCATCACCCACTAGCCAACCATTAGTGGTTAATCATCAACCCACCACTTATTATAAACCACTATAATCATTAATTAACCACCCATAAACCAACCATTAACCAACCATTAACCACTATTATTGATACAGGTTAATCATTAACCAACCATTCACCAAATCTGAAGCTCCCGGGGAATCTCACACCAGGAGCACCTCCTCGCTCACATCTCCAGGTGTCTGTGTGAGGCCTTGGACCTTGGCAGAGAGTCGTTGGGATCAGTGATCCCATGCGGCTCGGCGCGGCTAGAAATGTGGAGGTTTTGGTGGGTTGCATGAGCTTAAGTTCGATGGAGTGATAACCCAGGCCTTGAAGTAAAACTTCAACAAATGGATTATCGCATGTCCTCACTATAAGCACCCAGAAACTACTACAAGCTCATATCTTGCTCACACCAACAATGCCACTCATCGAGAAACCGTACAAAAAAGTAACAACTAAGACAGCTTACAATGCACTAGCCTATGCATCGCCGCAGTGACAAACAAGAAATCTTGTCAGACAATCACCACAAAAGAAAAAAATCTGACTAGATACTATGCTGGTTGCCAAGTATACCTCATGTTATCAGTTTGTGAAGAATAACACATCAAATGACCACCAAATACCTGAATGGGAGACTCACCACTAAAGTGCTTCTGCGCATTTTCTGTCCGCACTGCCCCCCCCCCTGAGCATCAGCTGTCAGGTGAAATCATCAGCTTTTTATAATTAGCAGCATTAGCTTGCACGTGAAATCATCAGCTCTCTATGTGGGTAGCAGCTGTCAGGTGGAATTATCCTGCTTTTTGCAAAAAATCAAAGCTTTAGAGCTAGGATTTAAAGTTTTAGGGTTTAGGGTTTTGAGTTGAGGGTTTAGGGTTGTAGGGGTAAACGTTGTTGCTCTTCAAGCTATTAATATTGAAGCTTTATTGAAATTATTTAGGGTTCAGGTCCGGAGGAAGTTTCGGGGAGTTTCTCAAAAAGTTTTCTCTTTGACTTGTGGCCTAAATAATTTCAGTTTAAGGGTGCTTGAGAGTTTAGGGTTTGAGGTTTTAGGGTTTAGGGTTTTGAGTTTAGGGTTTAGGATTGTAGAGATTCTTGTCGCCCTTCAGGCTATTGATCCTGAAGCTTTAGGCTATCCAGTGATTGTTGAGATCCCGCAGATCAGGCCTTACTGAAATCTTATCATTCCTGTGATGAAGATTTTCCTGAGCCTCCAGTTGAATCCAAATATCGTAGCTTCTCATTGGAAAAACAATCATGTGGCAGTGGCATGATCCCAATGGAAAACTTGAAAGAAGATTATCATCTAATATGATTAAACAGGTGAAGTACAAACTACATATATGTAGCAATTGTAAATGTGTGAAGTAGAAACACAACTACTTGTCACTCCAAACCAATGAGCAAAGTGAATGGTCCCTATCGACTACCAAGGTATTTGCTGAAGTTCGAAGCTCTGTGGAATCCCTTGTAATTAGTCTTGTGGGATTTCATGGTGATAAGCCTGCAAGTCAGCTGTAGAGGAACCTTTACATGAAAACAGTTCCCTTCCCGCTTGTACAACGCACCCCCCTTCTGCCCCCCCGAAAATGTGGCTAGGACCAGTCGAAACCAGCGCTTCTGGGCGTGACCTGAACACCCTCCCAGGGTCACTTCACAGCAGCGTTCGAGCGACTCCTCGGTAGAGCAACGCTCCTTTGAGCGAACTCCCCATGCGAAGGTTCAGGCGAGCCTGACGCTGGAGGTGGTTGGCCCTGGGCTACCGTTTCTGAACCATGGGTGAACCATCGGTTAACTATATCACCATGGGTTTATGTTGATGGATCATGAGACAATCCTTGGCTACTGTAAGCATCGGATACGTATGAGGAAACCTTTTGTTACAGCAACCGTGTCTCTGAAATCATTGTTCAAACCCGATGTTCCAGTTTCTTCATCCAACGAATTGTAGGTAAATGCCGCACAGTACGGATTCCTGCGAGGTAACAGTGAGGCTATTCCGCCAACACTAAGGATGAAAACAAGAGAACCAGAAACAAATCATTGTAAATAGCTAGTTGCAGAACATGTCATTGATGTTTTTGATTGTAACTAGCTAGTTGTAGCGTGTTGTAGCTATAGATACCCACTAGTTCTGACATGTTGCAAAGTAGCTAGTTATAGCTTCATATATGAGTGAAGCTATGGATCCTGGAGATGAAACAAACTAATCGTTGCTCAGGGATGAACCATGAAACACCACACCAATGCCCCAAAAATCGTTGACTTTGGCCATCAACAAGTACACAAAGTACTGCCTTAAAGCCTAGTTCCGTTCAAAAACTGCCAATCAGTCAATCACATCGATCAACCTATCAATCCCTCAACCGATCAATGAAATCAATTGCCTGCTTTGAATGATTTGATTAAACAACGAAATGTTTTGAAATATAAATATAAATATATATATATATACACACACATGTTTTAAACATTTTCTGCCTTGAATGATCTGTGTTTAACTATGATTTCAATTGATTTCAATGATTTCTTTAATCATTCAATCCGATGGCCAGCACCTGCTCTTCTTGGAACCGCATCCACCACCGTCACCCCGCCTGATAGAGAGTCACATGGACATTGTAGAACCTGAGCTGAGACACTGTGACACACGTCTGAATTGCTTGGATCCGATGGTTGAGGCATTTGTGGCCTTGGCGGGGTGTACTGGCTGGCTATGGGTCAATATTGACCATCAACAGTGGGAGTTGGTAAGCAACAAAACTGTAGGGAAAACATTGGTTTGAAAAAGTACTTTAGTTTAGCTGTGATATTTCATTACCTCTGGCTTATAAAGGCAAGTACTGTCTGAAAAAGATCTAGAATTTTTGGACTAGCCCCACCTTTATGATTATCTATCAACTTAGGATAATAACCAAGATATTGGCCACACATGGCTCATTGATTGCTGATATAGAATCCTAACAGTGACTAATTGATTAATTGATCAAGCCTCGGTGGTCAGTGAATTTTCGGATGATCATCACCACTTGGAGGTCTCGACAACTTGGTATCGCACATGGGAAGATCAAACTTGGTTCCTCCTGGTTTCTAGGGCACCAAGCGACAAACTGGAGGGTGTACGCGTAAAGTTAGAGATCAGCCCTGGCTTCTCACAGCATAGCACTAGATCTTCAAAACACAAGTTGCAAGAAGCAAATGGCGGTTTCTCAAAATAAGGAACCCCAAAAATGGTTGGTTTATTGCTCAAATTGTTTCAACACATCATTTGAGGCACCCCTATTTTTAAGAAACCCCGCTTCTTTGTTGGGCTCTTGATGGACAGACTTGCTGCACCACCTTACTTTAAACCAAGTAGCACGGTATTTTGTGACCTGTCATCTGTACCAGGATAACTGGCTGGTGGTTGACGCACTCCTGTGCGAAAAACATGCTTGTCAACCAACCGTTAGGTAATACAGTTGGCTATGGGTCAATATTACACAACCAATAATGGGGATAATAACAACAAAACTATAGGGAAAACAATGGTTAGTGATGGGGAAACAGGGGTACAGGGTTTTGACCCACAGCCATTTGGAAAAATACAACTGCTTGAAATCACCAACCAAATAAAGCATACGGTAGATCCTTGATCAAAGACGATGATTTTGATCAAATTGGGCTTCACTCTCGTGATCGAATTCGATTGTTTGTGCCTAAATACCCTGTACCTGGAACTCATAGTGACCCAACAAAAACACTTGTATTCTCTTGTGTGAGTATTGAAACTAGGGTGGTGATTCGTTGACGTTGACGGACCTGCGTCACAGCAAGAAAAAACCCACGAGAATCTTTGCAGCCAGCACAAGTGCAAAGGCTGAAAAGAACTTTGTCGATGTCGGCTCCAGCAAAATCGAGAACAATGAAGACCTAAATGGCAGTGGGTCAGTTCACCCTGTACCTCTGTATACCCCTGGTTCCCTCATCATTAACCATTGTTTTCCCTATGATTATCTTCCAGCAGTGCTTGGTTCATATGGACCCATAGCCACCGAATGCCCACCAAGACACTGATTGAAGAGCGATAGAACTGGCGCGGGCGGCGTCAGGCATCAACGCTGAACATTGGGGCAGGCGAAGGATGATGGTTTGAAACTACAGGGCTATGGGTCAGTCTGAACCATAACCAACCCATGATAAATAAAGGAATATAACCAACAATCATAGGGAAAACGAGCTGGTTAATGATGGGGGAGCCATGGGTAGAGGGTGAACTGACCCCACAGCCATAGAAGTTCCATAAGAGTTGATCGTCATAAAATATAAACCACAAAAGTTCCATGATCAAGATGGTGATGGATATAACTTCCAAGCGCTCTCATGGCCCAATATCATCATAACCATAAAATTGGATCAGTGACATCTGTTCCGTGGTGGTTTTGTCTCACCGTCTCTGGGTAACCAGCAACTGGCTGAGGGGACGTTGGACCAACGTTTCATGTCTTATAACTGGCTGAACTTCTTGAGGTGCAAATCACGCTTGCTTGTTGGGTTTCACCTCCCATTCTTGCCAGGGGAGCATTGCACACTTCAGCTTTCAACTCCTATGAAAAATATTAGTCAACCAACCAATTGTTAATAATCACCAGGGAAAATAAAAATGTTAAAAACCACCAGCCAGTTGATCATCATTAACACATCGTCATTCCCAAGCTGGGTCAAGTCCCGGGTCCAAACAAGGAGCAGGTGAAGCCCCGATAGGATTGGTGAACTCAGCCGTACAGGTTGCTCAAAGTGACAGCCCACCATTGGAAACCATCCATCAACAGGGGAGATTGATTGGTTCATCAAGCACCATAAAGCATTGGTGTTTCTGAACTTGGGGGACCCAAGTTCAAGTCAATCCAACTTTGATCATTCCAACTGTGGATGCCATCGGGGTCCCCGAGGACTTGAGAAACACCCTTGTCTAGCTGTGAGTCAAAACCCTGTACCCCTGGTTCCCCATCATGAACCATTATTTTGCCTATGAAATTGTTGGTTATCAACCCCCATGAAATTGGTTGGTTAACTGCTTGACCCATAGCCATATGGCTGTGGGTCAAAGCCTTGTATTAGTGGTCAACGCCCAGCACCCCTCTTAGTGTTGGCTATAACCCACCATCTGTATATTTCATGGTAAATTTACCGGCGACGCCTGGTGAGGACTCCCTCCAAGGCCAGGCGTCCGGACCAATTAATGCACCTACTGCGGTGAAACCATCGCGCGTGGCCTCGCCATCAACAACTGGAGAAAGTTCAGTGGTGGTTGGTTCATGGATGGTTCATGGATGGTTAGATGGATGGTTCGTGGATGGTTAGATGGATGGTTAATGGATGGTTAGATGGATGGTTAAGGGATGGTTAAGGGATGGTTCGATGGTTCAGTGACAGCGAAGTGGTGGTTCAGTGATCGTTAAGTAGGAGTTAAGTGATGGTCAATGATGCTTAAGTGACGATTGCCCAAGGTTTACTGATGCTTAATTGCTGTTTGATGGATGGCTAATGGATGCTTATAACCATGGAATGCTTTGTGGCAACGCAGGGGTTGACCAAAAATGAGCCATCATTGACCAACCCAATTAGCCCATCTGGATGGTGGTTTCAAGCCCTCCGTCAGCCAACGAACCATCCCAAAAATTGGGGAAAAACAAACATGTCGAAAATCACCCACTATTTATTTGATCCTCAGGAATAACATCTCTGTGAGTGAGACTCGCGTTTACTTCAGTCAGTACGCAACCAAATGGCTCACCGAGGTGTCAGAATTGGATTTGTTTGTTTGCCTTGCCAAATGATCCAACTCTTCTCTGGCATTCTCTGGCCAAAAAACACGATCGAAAAACGACCTTTTCACGATTGAAATTTTCTTGGCATTGGGCAACCTTTCCCGGTGACCCTTTTCAGCGCATGCAGCAATGCGTGGTGGACTATATGTGTCAAAAATTGACCCCAACATCGATGCCCCGTACATGCCGCAACTAGTCTAAGTGAAAGGCTCCTTTATTCATTCCTCTCCTGGAAACTTTTGGATAGGCCGGAAATATCGACGGCATTTGAGCGAACTCCCTGGTGTTGATGATTGATGGCGATTGAATATGGCCGATGATGATGGTGATGATGATGAGGAGGATGATGATGATGAGGAGGATGACGATGACGATGACGATGACGATGATGATGATGATGATGATGATGATGATGATGATGATGATGATGATGATGATGATGATGATGATGACAATGATGATGATGATGATGATGATGATGATGATGATGATGATGATGATGATGATGATGATGATGATGACGATGACGATGCTGATGATGATGATGATGCTGCTGCTGCTGATGATGATGATGATGATGGCTGGGTCATGATGATGGTTGACTCATGATGATGGTTGACTCATGATGTCGGTTTAGGATTGTTGATAACGGTTGAACTGATGGCTGAACTGATGGCTGAACTGATGATGAAAAACATGATGGTTAATGGTTGGTTAACGGCCGGTTAATCATGGCTATGGCTAGTACTGGTTGGTGAATCTGTATTGAATCTATCTTGATTATATATGCCTTGTGACAAGCCATTATGCCATAAATCATTATTGATCATCATTTTTGATCATCACTAAATTGCTATCAAAAAAACGTCGTTAGACATTATTACCTTCGTAGGTTCATATCATTCACCGTTCTTACCATTATTCACCATCATTAACCTTTATTACTCACTATAGCTATTAAACTTTACCACTATAGTCAACCATGGAGCTTTCATAATAGATAACCATCATTAACATTTAATAACAATCGTTTTCTGATTTGGTGGTTCCTCACAAGTCATAGCGGGACCCCCCAATCATCTAATATCAGTCATTTAGAATTAGTATTAATTAGTAATATGCTAACATGTTTTGTCTTTTTTTGGTCCCCTATGGCTTGAGAAATGCCCATATCATTCGTTAAGTGCAGACCATTCCGAACCATCGTTAGCCACCTTCAAGAACCACTGCAACCATATCAGAAATCAACAATGGCTGGAGAAACATGGGCCATATTGGTATTCTTGTTGGTTATCATACCCTATAAACCACTAAAATCCGTTGTTACAAAATATCAACCCATCCCCTCTAATCCACTAGCATCCCTTATAATCCCTTACAAAATATCAACCCATCCCCTTTAAACCAAATGTCAACCCAGCCCCTCTAATCCGCCAACATCCTCTAATAATATAGATAGATCATCTCCAGTGACTATAATCCCCCACAAAAACGCCATAATTATCCTCCCATATCATTCATCCACATTGCTGTACCACTAAGATCTCCTATAACACCATTATGATCCCTTACAAATTCATCAACATCCCCTATAAAACCATGTCATTCACCCACATTGCTGTACCACTAAAATCCCCTATAACACCATTATAACCCCTTACAAATTGATCAACATCCTCTATAAAACCATGTCATTCATCCACATTGCTGTACCACTAAAGTCCACCATAAAACCATTATAATCCCTTACAAATTCATCAACATCCCCTGCAAAACCATGTCATTCATCCACATTGCTGTACCACTCAAATCCCTCATAAAACCATTATAACCCCTTACAAATTCATCAACATCCCCTTTAAAACCTTGTCATTCATCCACATTGCTGTACCACTAAAATCCCCTATAACACCATTATGATCCCTTACAAATTCATCAACATCCCCTTTAAAACCTTGTCATTCATCCACATTGCTGTACCACTAAAATCCCCTATAACACCATTATGATCCCTTACAAATTCATCAACATCCCCTGTCAAGCCATGTCATTCAT
>VSDK01026090.1:0-13070 GCA_009767595.1 Symbiodinium kawagutii | reverse complement strand
TGGATCTCCTGACCTACCAATCTGGAGGGGAATTTGCAGTTGCAAACGTGTCGCAAAACATTGGGAGAATGCAGTGCACAATAAGCAGTTCACCACTGCCCGTCCTAACGCCAAGCCCTTAAAGATTGATGCTAATGTCATGAACGATCATGAACATGTCTTACCAATCAGTGTTGAAATAGTTGGCAGCCACCAATTGATACCATGCTGGTTTCACTCAGGCCGCACGGAAAATTCTTGCTGACGGAGCAGCAACGTTTTTTGACAGGACTGACTATGTGTGTTCACGGCTTCCTGCTCTCACCCTCCGTGATTTGCAGGACTCGAATGTTGCCTTTTGATGGGCGTTCCTATGATGCAGCTGGATTGGCATGACTTCAGCAATTCTGATTCTGATATGCAAGAAGTTCAATTGCAAACATTGATGTCTCAGTTGTGCTTTCATTCTTTCTAGAGTCATATTGGCAACACCAGCCTCAATGTCTACTGTTGCTTGTTGAACACATGTTACTTCTCACCAGACCTGCTTGCCCCATGCGCTACCTGCTTGACCCAAGCGCTCAGGAGTTGCAGAAGCTGGCCGGAAATGCCATGCACATGCGCCCGGTCCTGGTGGCCATCTTGATTGCACTGAAGAGCATGGACCCAAATCTGATGATGCGCTACCTGCGTCAGTGATAGAACCTGAAGTGGGTTGAAAAGAACATGCTTAGTGATGTGCGCAGCTAGGGTTCGTGGTGAAAATCCCAAGTATCAATACTTAGCTGGTTTGGGTGTTTAGCTGGTTTGGGGATGCAAGCGTGTGCGCAAGAAGAACTTTTGACAGTGTGCTCACAACGCAGTTTCAGACCAATCAATGAGTGGACAAAGCTGCAACAAAAATCCGCCAGTCAACCAACATTTAGTCAATGGTCCAAAAACTGTTCTTTGGCAATCGGATGAAACATATCATTACTGATCAGCAAGTGGGTATACCAACAATCATTGGCTCATAACTCATAACTAATTAGTCACTTAACAGTAGTTGGGCATGCCAAAAATCATTGGTTTCATATGGGAATCCTTCACCCGCTCTCCGATGGGTGTCCTTGGCCGCTACGATGATGTCAAAGATGCCCTGTCAGCCTTCAGCGTCAGTGTGGCGCTATGATGAGTCATCCTCTGGGGATGAGTCCAGCAACAGCTCTGAGTTACTTGATTGAGCAATGTTACATTCTAAGTAACTTGGTGTGTTATGTCCCCATGGGTACTGAAGCAATGATTCCTAAATGCCGTTTTGTTTTGCCACATCCACCGCCTCAGGTCTCCTACAGGTTCTACAAGCAGCGATTCCTCTACATGCTCAAGACCAAAGGTACCCGAGGTATCATTGAAGTTGAGTAGTCTGGCGTCGCTACATGGCTTGCAATCATCTTGTGATGGGTCCTCATACTCTTCCAATGGGGCTGACCCTGAAAGGATCAAGGAGGTTTTGAAATCCCCGCCTTGCCCTTGCCAATGCAGCATGCCTTTCAAGCCTCTTCTCAACGCCTGCCGCACGTTTTGGGCATTATCAAAGGAGTCCCAGGATGCGGTTTTGTGGAGCATACAAAGCGAAGCTGCCCCACGTGCTACCTGGAGTATTGAAGGACGGATTGATCTAAACCACCATTTAGAGATGATCAGGTGTCCAAAGTATACCAACCTCTATACCAACCTCACATGTAGTTTGTTTCATGTTAATGGTTTTCGCACCTCACCAGATTAGAAACATAGTTGGAAATCCCCATCACTGTCGATCTTACATATCTCTTTTATATCAATTCATGTCCCCTGACCAGGTCACAAACTCTGCAGGCTTGCGTGGATGAGATTCCTAGGAGTAGGAAAGGACAGGCTGTCACGCACCAAGAAACGGTATCGTGGCCTCGACGAGCGCAAGATCAACCAAGGTTATTTGGCTCATAATCGACAAAACATAACTTGTTGTTTTCAAAGCTAGCGTTTAGTTTCAACTATTTTTCTTGACTTTCTACGCAACCTAGGTAACACAGCTCGTGATGCATTGCAAACGGCATCTGTCAACAGTTTTTTCTCTCACCTCTACTGGTCAGCTGGTGAAAGCATGCCAACAATGTTACTGGGAGACTTTCAGAAGAGTTTTGTTTCTTTCATATGTCCTTGAACCCTGCAAAGCCCACCCAACCAACCATGTAGCCTCAAACCTTTAGAATTGCGATGTGCTGCATTCCTAGGATTGAATCTGCAGAGACGAAGCAGTCATCCAATGCAGAGATGAGGGAACGGCTCCTAGACAAACTCATTGAGGACCGGCTGCTAGGTGCGACCCGGCAGGTCAATGAATTGGATCCAAGTACATTGCCAATGAGATTCCTTCCTCCAGGGAATACTGCCTCTCTATACCTTATGTATCTGGCATTTGTGAGGATTGCAAACACAACACCAGCATCAACACCAGCATCAAGAGCAACTTTTTACCAGGCATCAAAAGGTTGGGCCGGATGCTTACGATTCCGACCGCGATCGGAACATTCTATGTGTGTGGTCTGCCAATCTCTCAAAATGGCCATTCACTCTGCCAGTGCTTCTAGATTGCTAATTACGCCTTTTTGCCCTTTCACATAATTTGAATTTCATAATCTCGATTTTCTATTTGGAGGATCTTGGAAAACATAATATTCCTTTTTCAGAATCCAGTAGTCCGTGCCAAGGACTTTGCGGAGCATGCGAAACTCTGTGACAGACTCTTGGCACACTACTCGGCCCAGTTTGAAGATAGACGAGTGTACTGGGCAGCTAGAAACAGATCGACCCATGAGAAGGACATGCTATGTCTCTTCGTCGATTCTTTCGACCGCTCCAAGCTGTGCTTACCCCGATATCCATATGGAAGATGTCCCAAACGCACCGTCTACGAAATGTTCAACAGATGCAAGGTTGGGTTCCAACAAAGATTTGTATTTTTTTTTGATCGTTTTGGTCACGCTCATTCATTGTTCTTTTTCTTTACCAAGAAGTGAGGGAGATTCATAAAGGTTGGGTTAAGCTAACTCGGGATTTTCGGTGTGCTGAGCAAGTAAGATCTAAGGAGCATCGCTAGTTCTCACAGCTGTCATCGTACATGGCCACGGGGCCTTTCTGTACCTTACTGCTCGGGAGGGCATGTCTGCAGGATCGAATTGGAACTGGGAGTGCGTACCTTCACCATGCTTCAGAAGCATTGTATGTTGATGGGATATGGGCTTGTAATTTATGGGCTTCTATATCGGCCTGGAATGAACATTTGTTTTTTTCATTTGCTCCTTTCTCTGACCGCTGTCCTGAGGTAATGCTCTCTCTTGAGAAGGTTTGGAAGCAGTGCAAAGCCTTCAACAAGCCGTTTGCCGAAGAGATTCTTGACTTTGAAGGTGGACTCTGGGGGCATGCTTTGATCATTTGATGGGCTGATTCATTGACTGGTTCCTTTTGGGTTGATTTCAATCCTAGCTTAGGATATGGATCCAGGCAGACAACACTGTCAAGGAGGTTCGCAACACCTACTCAATGCGAACCCTTTGCTCCCTCATCCAGAATGGAACCTTTCGTGTGGCCACGGAGAGTCATCTCTCCGTTGGCCACACGCATGAAGATGTTGACTCCCTTTTCGCCCTTTGTGCCAGTGCTCTCAACTCAACCCCTGAACCATTGCAAACGCCTCGCGACATCCAGCGTATCATCCAGTCAAGGCTCCAACCAATGTTTTCACGAAGGGGGCAGGCCTTGTCGGTGGACATTGTTGGTGTAGTAGCTTGACTTCAATTTGGGAAAGTTTATTTAGTTCATGCTGAATCCATGATGGCTTGGGATCACTTCTTGTCATTAGCATTATCTCATTTGTTTCTTTGATTCCCTGTAGGCACGCAAGTGGACAGAGATCATTCCATCCAATGTGACATTCAAGAACTGCTTCAAAGTTCGGGCCCTTCGTGAGAACGAGGAACAAACCCCTGTTCCACACCACTTCACCTTCATGCTTCGTTCAGGCAAGATGACCAAACCTGGTTTGATACTATAATATGCATGTTCTAAATCCTTTCAATTTTTGATCATAATTAGCCCTGGTGGTTTGATGCAGGAATGCCAGAGCATGTTCAGCACATGCGTGGTCGACTACCACGCGCTATGGGAACCGCTCCTGATGAAAATGATATCTTTGCGCTTGTCAAATCAACAATGGCAAGCAAGGAACTTTGTCAAGATCCTTTGCTGGTATGGCCTGCTTCCCTTGAACCCGCTGTCAGGGATGCCTTTCAGGGAGTGGATGATCCAGGTTGTCCCACCCAATGCTGCGAACTTGATGATCCTCGTCGTCAGGAGCTCCGAGCATTGAGGATGGCTTTCCAGAGGGACTTTCCACAGTTGCACCGTGTTGCAGCATGGTATGATACTATGTTGAATGGGGATGGATCTGGTGAAAGGCCAGCTCCTTTGACTTTTTTACGTGAAGCTAGGGCTCACCGTGTTGATTGGGCTGATTTTCAATTGGGTCAACGGGCACCAGGCCCTAGACCACATGAACTTCAGGTGGTGTTCCATAGGGGGTGATTCGCGATGGCGTGATTTCAACATGTGCATCGGAACTGGGGTGAAAACTTGTCAGGCAGCTGCATGATCATTCTAACCTTGAGTGTGGTGAACATTGATGCTTGAACTGATGCTTGATACTAGGGAAAATTTCGGCTTGAGGGTGATTCAACGAAACGTGGACTCACATGAGCGCCATGACTGATGGTGCAGAGACTGGCCCTTTGGGGGCTGGCTTGTGCAGCCAGATCATGACATATTTTGAGACTGTTTCTTGGATACTATATTTTTCCAACCATCTTTTCAATCAAAAGGTTTCTTGGGTACTATAGGTGTTTTTCCTTAAGACCTGTTCATTCCAACCTCCCGCACTGCTCCTGCAATCCAAGGTTGTTGCGCAGAAGAATTTGGGCCAACATTTGCAAGACGTCTTTGGCGGCGGTGATCGGCTGGAGCGGGTCCGCTCCTCATCTGGGGTTGTTTCAAACACGTTTGAGAATATTTGAGAATATTCATCCGCAATTTCTGTTTTTTCTGGATAAGGCAATCAACTCCTATGTGTTGGATCGAGTGGCCGTTCCTATGAATAAGCAACACCTGAGCATGATCCCCAATGGATCGATGGAAGAGTTCTATTTGCCCCTGACCTCCTTCAACCTGACAGTTTCTGGCAAGAATGGCTGTGGGGGTTTGTGAAATTGTGTTACATGTTTTTCAATGTAATATTCACAAACATAGTCAACAATCAAGCATACAATTTTAGTACGCCAAATGTTGACAAGGGGGTTTCAAGGGTTGGGCTTGGAAATCGTTCCCTGAAGTTTGGCCTAGCAATCTCCAGTTCATGAACCACTTTCCCGAATTTCTGGCTCACGGGTATCGAGCGGCTATCGGTACAGTGGAAGTTCGGTTTCCAAAGAGGGACCATGGATCAAGAGCAATCTTGCCAGGGTCAGTTGGCATCAGCGATGGGCAAACCAAATTGCTCATAATGGCTGCAATCATTGGCTTCATTGTTGAGCTAGAGATTTCAGTCACCGATGTGGCAAAGGATACCGCTCTGTCAGCTGTCATTGAAACTTTTGCTTCGGTGCGGTGCAGCTACACAGAATTTGAAAATCCATCGCATCATTTCTTGCATTCCTTGCGAGCCTTTGACATATCTTAAACACTTTTTGAATAAGGGCTTAGGATGCTTCACAGCCGATGATTGACAATATGAGGATTGTTGACCAACAATCATCTTTCATTACTGGATGCGATTTTTGACATTGCAGTGTTAGTTCTTTTTTAGTTTTCATTTGATTGAGGGTTTATGAGAAAGATACATGTGCATGCCTTTTGTTGCATACCAAAATCAATATTGGATGTGGTTGCCGAGCCTAGGAACGGGATTTGTGACATCCGAGAAGATTGAGCCAAGTCCCATCACCATGCTTGGTGAAATTCAACAGGTGATTTCATTGGAGAGGAAGCTGTCAGGGGGAAAGCGTGCTGCGCTCAGGGACTTGCTTTCACAAGCATGTGCCCAGTACAACAGAATGGTGACGAACCGTCGCCACAGGATAGATTCTGGTCGAAAAAGCCTCATCATGAACCTGCCTTTCAGCTGATTTCTGACCTTGTACCATTTTTCTAGTTCCAAATCAACCGCCTTGCCCGATCTGAGATGCTTTTACTATTCGGGGGATGGGGTGCGGGATAAGTGATAAGTGGGATATCAAGCCCTATGCTCTGAGGCTACGGGTGCCACAAGAGGCAACTCAGTTGTTGGCGTCTCACTATGACCAGTTTCTCCACCATTTGTCGGGACACTTGGATCCATTAGTCATTCCTGCACACCTGGCAAACTTATGGAGTATCACGTAGCATCACATTTTCCTGTATTACAGTTCAATGGTGAGTGGGTGCTTTCAATCTTACTGACCTTTGTCTTTAATACAGCTTCAATGATAGTGGGAATCGCTTTTCCATTCAACACCCTACATTGTCGCTACATCGGCAATTCTGAGGGCTACCACACTCCATCCTTCAACTGGATTTCTACGTCCCCAATGTGCCGACCCGAAGAGAATCTGAGAACTTCAAGGGAAAAAAGATTTGGGAAGAGATTCTGAGCACAACTGACGAATCCTGCCTGGCTTATTTCCAGCGCGTCACCCAGGACCACGGTTGGGTTTTGGTTTTTGTTCTCATAGCACCAGGTGCATCATGACTTGCAAACAGTTTGGAATTCGGCCGACCAAAAAAAAACAAAGACCCAACTATCTATCAATCATTGATACCATCAAACTGTTTTTGATAAGTAGTTGTTAATGAATGTTAATGATATGTCTTTTCCACACATCTCCGCATTCCATTCCCTTCGCTGCGCACCTCGTCATTGCTGCCAGGACTTTGCCAAGCATGTCTCGAAAGATGCAACGACGAAGAAGAAGGACTGGAGCGGGGCATTTGCTAGTTGGTTGGTTGCTCCTGGCTGTCCCCTTCTGTTAAAGCTGTTGGGGGGGGCATATCTTCCATCCATCAACACCCTGCAGAAAGATGTGCAACGTAGCGAAGATGCTCAGATCCTATGTCATGACATCACGTGCTTGTGGCTGTGGCTGAAAGAGAAGATGGCTGAGAAGTTTCCAGCTGAATGTGTGCAGCGCCATCAGAAACTATTTGATGATGGGCACCTTTCCAGAAAACTTTCAGTATCATGTTATGATTTTTTGGTTTTGGCTGGCCGATTGTCTTTGGCCCACTTGTTGTGATTGGTCGCCGATTGCTGTTGGCCAACATACTGAAATTGTGATTGGTCGCCGAATCCATTTGGCTTTTTCAAAATCACTTTGAACATGATGCGTTCCTCAGAAACCCCGTCACAATTCCTAGCTTTTCACTTTGAACATGATGCGTTCCTCAGAAACCCCGTCACAATTCCTAGCTTTTGGCTGGCCAAATCAATCATTCCAAGACATGTTGAATTTGGTTGGTGGAAATGATGCGTTCTCCAGAAACCCCGTCACAATTCGATAGTTTTTGGAGATGTCAATCATGGGTTGGCCACATGTCGGAACGGCTGGGAAATCATTGGTTGCTCCAAATCAAGGCTTTTGTGATGGGGTTTTCGAGGAATGCGTCAAGTTCTGGACGATGATTTTCATCCCCAAAAGTTGATTGATTTTTTGAGGGTATCGCACGGCTGGCAGTATGACATACCCAAGGCTCCTCGATTCTGACCTCGCCACAGCTTTGAAATCTGCTGAAGATGGCTTCGATTGGGAGAGGCTTCCATTCGTCCTGGAGGCAAGCTACTGGAGCTTTGTTGCTGGCCAAATGAAAGGTCAAACTATAGATTGACTGAACCCCTGTTAACAATCACAACACTACACCGGGGTGTCAAGGGTATGTCATAGAGCATGTCTTGGCCAACTATGGTTGTTATCCATCCATCACTTGTTTGTTAATTTTGCCTGCCAACATGTGTGCCAGGCTACTGGGAAGACCTATGAAGATTTCATGAGAGAGCACCAGGATTCTGCGCGAAACGCTTTGCAGAAATCGCATGAGGCTGCGTTTCTGGCATGGCAAGAGGAGTTACGCGCTGATCAAGCACAGTTTATCAGTGATCGAATTCTGAGCCTTGGTTTCTTATAGACGCCTGATCGTTTCTTATTTCTCTCCAGTTCGTGTTTTCAACGCCTTGTTGAATCGCATCAATCTAGCTCATCAAACCCGTATATCTATTATATGTAAAGTAAATGAATGGATAATATCAATAAGTATTAAAATTTATTCTATATATATAATATATATATATATATATTGTAAATGATTATTTATGATGAGTGAACGCTTCGTTAAATGCTTTCCCTGGAGGTGAGCCATGTTTGTCATGGTCCATCCATTCCTTCCCTGTGGCATTTGTTGCCTTGGGCAACAATAGCGACCAATCAGAAACAACCATTTAACACAGGTTCGTAGTCAAACAATTTGGGTTTTGCGCACCATCTTTTGTGGAACAATGTGGTTGTTCGTTTGATTGGCTGCTGTAGTTGGCAGCTTGTTGGTTGGGTTGACCAGGGTTGCTTGTTAGCTGGCTCCTTGAGGTTTCTGTTTTTGATGTTTAGCTTTTCAAAATTCATCGGCTCCAACCGTCTGAGGGCTCAGAAGGAAGGAGAGAAGACACGGGCCAAGTTGGTCAAACAGCTTGAGGACTGATGCTTGAAGAAAAACTGCACATCCCCAGATTATGGGCCCCGAATATGTTTGAACTATCAGACCCTCAGTCACCAGGACTGTCACAACCGGGCATGGGAGAGCATTGCAACCTTCCTCGAAACAAACCTGACCATGTTCGCCAGCAAGACATCTGACGCAGAGGCAACGTTGATGCCCAATGTCCGAGCTTGGATTAGGAAGCGATGTCAGGAACATGGAAATAGCATCGACGACCACTGTGTGATTATGATCTTGAATTGCCCTACGGTTGGCATCTTGACTGCGGGAAAAGAATCCTTCTTCCTCAACTTCATCACTAATGTGATCTCTGACCTGCCATTGAATTCTATGTGCCTCTTGGTACATCCGAACCGAGCTGGCCAATCAGAGGGCAGGACCTAAGTTTTGAAAATCATTGGTTGGTATTGGCTCAGTTGCTTCATGTCTCTTCAATGGTGATGTATGTTACTAGTAACCT
Source organism: Symbiodinium kawagutii (assembly GCA_009767595.1). Classification (NCBI taxonomy): domain Eukaryota; class Dinophyceae; order Suessiales; family Symbiodiniaceae; genus Symbiodinium; species Symbiodinium kawagutii. Next base: position 3,820 of record VSDK01026090.1, on the reverse strand, counting down.
TTCTGATCTTAATCCACTTCTGGTCTTAGCCCTTTCTGTGATGTGGTAAAGATTCCCTGCACCCAGCAGCGCCGCAACATATCTGGCCGCCTTCTTCCCAGGAGGTCTGCAGGCAAAACCAAGGATGAGGATGAGCCAAAGCATCCTGTGAAGAAGGATGAGATGGGTGATTCTGATTCCGATTCAGATGCTGGGGGCAAAGACCGTGACCCTGATGATGTTGATGTCAGAGATGTGCGGTACAAGCTTGAGAATCTTGTCATGTTTTTTATCATGTGTTCCGGGTTGGGACTGAACCACATGGTGCTTGATAATTGCTCGAAACCTATGACTTAGTCATGAGTAACTACGAGAAAAAACTAAACTGCTAGAAAATCATTGAGATCCCAATGCGTTTTGATTGGAGAACCAAACAGGTAGCAAACAAGAACTAATTCAAGCATGGGGCGCTTATTGCAACAAAGCTCAGGAGCGCATTGGCTATGAAGGATCGAAACTTGCAAATCCGCAACTTGGCCTGGATTTTTTCTCCAGAGCCTTGGATTGCAAACTAACGGATAAGTTACGTCAGTTTAGTTGGACTGTCTTCACCAAAAAACAAAGTGGATACCCAAACCAGCCATAAGATTTTGCAACATCATTTGCTTGCTCTATATACACAACATCAAACCTGTTCTGAGCTGCCAATCAAAACCCAGGACACGGTGTATGGCAAACGAGATGGAATGATGTCGGGCCTTTGCATCGTGTCCCGGGACAAGCGGAATTTGTTTCGCAGTACACGCGGTTTCAAGACTGGCACGGTACACGGAGTATCCATGCTTCAGAGATCCGACATGTACAAACCACCTCAGGCCTTTGGTTATCTCAAACCCTGAATCAATGTTTGGTTGGATGCAGTTGGTTGGATATTATTATTTTCAAAATAATTATGGATACTCCCTCGTCGCAATATAGTTGTTCAACATCCCTGCCACCTGCCCCACAAGGCTAGTCCTCAAAAGTCCGGCCTTCCACACCTCGGCCGTGCGATGACTGATGTCCAGGAAATGCGGGAAGTTGCTTGGCTTCACTCTCGCTTCTGATCTTTCCCATGGTTTCAAAAATGATGTGATATGTTGACTGATATGTTGTGATCCTTGACACTATGGCATCTCAACAGTCTAGGTTGGGGGCGGTACAAGCTTCGTGCGCCAATCTCTGGCTGCTTTCAAAATCCCCACAGTGAAGAGTACCATTCTTCTCGATATGTTTGGCTACGATGGATGGCCTGCTCTGACCGCCGTGGAGGAGCCCCACAAAAACGATTTGGTGTTCAAACCACATTCTGTTTTATTGATCACTATATCTTTGGATTGTAATTATTCTGTGTTGGCTGTCCCTTTTCCAGGAGTTTGGTGAAGGCAATGATTGCATCTGTGGTACCATGAACTTGGACTCCAGTGGGTCTGACATTGTTACCCTTGTTGGGAACAAGCTGTACGAGGGTTGCAGGGCAGGCCGCCTTCAAATCCCGAACTTTCCGCAGTTCGACCCACTGTTGAATGCATTGAAAGCTGGCTACACGACTGAAAAGGAGCAGGCGTTCAGGGTGACCATGCAAAAGGCCGATTCCCTTTTGATTTTGGAAAGCCTTGCATCCAAGTGGGTTGACAGTGAGTTCACATCCGAAAAGGCCAAGGAAATCATTGAAGCACACAACGCAGAGTACAATGCCAGCCAAGAATTCTGGCTGTCGGATACGAGGAACTGGGTATCTTAAACATATTTGATGCCAAAGTTCAATAACCTGTGCACACACCTGCGCTAGAGGATGTTCAAGAAAGACAACCCGAAAAACTGGGTATCTTCCGAAACATGTCGGCTAACTTGTTGCCCTGCATCACCTTGATCCATCAAACACACTTAGCTTGGTTACTCCTATCCTTTAAAAGTTGTTTAGCACGTTTCCCTTCCTCCGAAGCTGGGCGCAGGACCCCTGCTGCTGCCGCTGAAGATGGTGGGGCTGATGCTGAACGTCCTGCAAAACGACTCAAGGTGGAGCACATTGCGCAGGAGGTGGTTGGCAAGATCACGGATCCGACTCTTTGGCATTAGGGGCATGGGTTGTTCTCTCCATTGAACCGTCACACGCAGTGGCTTGATTGGTAGATCCTCGATAGAGTTTCGCATGATGCTCACAAACTCAAAGCTGTTTCATATTCCTGATTTTTGAAGATACGAAATACTCATAGATCCTTGATGTTGAAAGATCCTCGGTACTCATAGATCCATGATCTTCTTATGAGATCCCCAGTATTCATACATAGATCTTTGAGACTCCTTGATACTAATAGATCCTGGGTATGTGATACATCAAAACTAATTAATCAAAACCATTGATACTCATAGATCCTTGATGCTCGCAAATTCTTGATGACCCAAAATCCTTGATACTCAATAGATACTTGATGCTCTTAGTATCATTCATGGATCCTCAGAATTCATGGACTCATAGGTTCTTCGTGCATTTCTCTTCGTCCTTATCTCTCAGTGACTCTCTCTCTCTATCTCTATCTGCCTCTTTCCTCCGTTTCTCCATTGCCACTACCTAAGGAAAACGTACAGCTTGAACAATACCTGTGACCTCATCCAGGGCAATGGTGGCACTGAAGTGTACATTTGCTCCAAAAGCAAGAACCAATTCTTTCAGCACCGGGAGTTGTGACTTGACTAGGTTTTATGTGTCAAGAAATGTACTCAATAGAGTTTGGCACACATTCCCACACATTCCCAAACCCTTCGGCTGTGTCCTCCATTCAATTCTGGATCCCACGCCCTGCAAGGTTTGGATTCGGAAGCGGTGAGTGGCGTGACGGCGCAGCAACTGGGACCGCGAAAACTAACATCCATCCATTTACAAACAGGTCAAACAGTCGGTACAAAGAAGGTAGTCTGTACATTTCTTTGGATCATGTTTTCTAAAGTGATCACGTTCTGAGGAAGGCAAAGAATTGCTGGATGATGATGCTTTCAGCAGATACTTCAACTTTGCTGTTTGTAACACCAGCTTGATTCTACTCGAAAAGAAAGATCTGCCAGAGCATGTCCAAAAGATCGACAACCTGGACACCGTCGTCACACTGCAGTCCTTGATGAACGATTTGGAGGATTGTGGCGAGGCAATGGGCCTCGGACATGACATCACTTCAAAGCATGCTCTAAACATATCCAAGGATTTTGTTCTCTCTTATTTTTTCTTCCCTACATGTCAAAGATTCCTCCCCCCACAGGTGAAGTTGGAGGTCAGCCATCATGCATCAAACAATGGTGACTGGAAGCAGACCAAGCCGCTCGTGTTTGTGCTTGACAACATTCCAGACCCTGAGAAAGACAAGAAAATCAAGAAAGAGAAAGAAGAGAAACCACGAAAGAAACAGAAGAAGCAGAAAAAAGACGAATTGACCAGCCGCAACTTCGGAAGTTACTTGGATATTGGCAAGACCAAAAATGCCAAGCACATCTGTCTTGCGTGGAGATGCAGGCTCCTAGGCTATGCTTAATGATCTTGTTGGGAGTCAACCAGTTTAGATTAGGTATGATGAGTACATTGCAGTGTGAGCCAAACTGTCTTCATAATTCATTTTTGACGGATGGAATGCCTCCTCAAAATTGTTTCAGATTTGACCCTAACCAATCAGGTGCATTTGGGTTCGCATGCCCCCACCCACCAACCATTCCATTGACATAACCCATCTTTACATCAAACACACACTGGCTTATGTGGTGTTATATGTATTCACGCTACGACAAATGCATGGCGCTTAAGTATGCAAGTCAT
>VSDK01026084.1:31983-42455 GCA_009767595.1 Symbiodinium kawagutii | reverse complement strand
ACCTTAGCTTAGTGCTACCGAGGCGATGTATGCGAGCAAAAAAACCTATATGCCCTGATGTGTGGTCTGATGGGCAGGCATCTTTGTATCTCATTCGTGGAAGGAAGGTGCTCGTGGGCAGGTGCGGATCAGCATCACTATGGTCATCTCCTTGACCTTAGCCTTGGGCCTGGCAGGAGGTCCGGACCTGCTTCTCGACCTCTCAAGCTTCAATTGCAGGTCCCGTTGAGACTTACTTGCTGGCTGCGGACACTTCCCGCTTTCCGTTGTCTGCTGTCATCAAGTACCTTGGATCTTCGGTTACAGAACTGTTGGCCCTTGGTGACGTATGCAATGAGCTGGAGCTGAACCCTCCCGCAACTGAGAACGAGGCCAAGAGCTTGCTTCTTAGCCCTTTTTCTACTCGTCAGAGATAACGACACTTCTATGGCTCCGGTTGAAGAATGGCTTACTGCGATGGCTAGGACCTTCTTGATCCCACTGCCACTGCATGAACTCATTGTCCTTCTGCATGCATTCATTCCACAAGTTGGTGCTAGTCGGTACACCCGTGAGGCAGTCCATGCTGAGCGAAGCGCTGCCAGCTTTGCCCTAAGATCAGCATCAAACTGGTGGCCAAAGGTCACTTTGGCTTAAGTTCCAGTTCCATAATCACAGTCCTTCGGCGCCCTTAGGGCTCTGGGTGCCACTGGAATGTGATGACAATGACGTTTGCACTTATGAGAAGTGGCACGCGTATGACCGCAGACAAATCGATACGGGTTGATTGGGGGGCCGTGTGCATCTTTCATGTCCAAAGAAAGCCTGAAGCTTCTGAAGGTAGCAATGATGCCCGCCGAAGTACAGCAGGGAGTGCTTTGCCTAAAGGGATATTGTGCTCGCCGGACATTAGTGAGACTGGGTTCGCATTTGCCGGTGTCCTGACAGACATTGATCCCTTCCACAAATGACATTTGGAAACGGGCCAAGCTGCGTCGTGCTACCTTGACACACCTTCCTGGGGCTGATCACCCGTGCTAAGCTGGATGATTTTCTTCAGGATGCCCAACTTGGGTTGCCGGAAGAATTGGAACGGCTGGAGTTGAGTGAACACCCTCCGTCCTACTTACTGTTGGACTTCTTTCGACTGGGCTCTACTGTCAGCGGCTCTCAGTTGATGAAGGTTGCGAAGTTGGCCCCACAACACAAGCCGGTGGTCCTCGGTATCCCCTCCCAAGTGTCCACGTCTCCTTTTGTCAACCACAAGCATGCTGAATTGCTGGAGAGCTTCCGGTTGCTTCTTACCATGCTCATTAATAGAATGCCCCCACGAGAAATGCCACAACATCGTGCTTTCTGCACTCAGATCATGGAGGAGGCTGATAGAGATAGTGGGCACTTGGTAGTGTTAGTTGTGAGCATGATGGTAAGTCTTTTAACAGGTAGAGGTACATTGCTCGTTGAAGGCCTCTTTGGCGCAGGGAAGACCACTTCTGTGGTTTTCCTCCTTGCCTGGCTGGTGCTCACCACCCCGGATAGCGCAAAGTTCACAGTTGCCAGTAGAGAGAACCCTGCAGGACAAGCCATTGCAGCTACGATTGTTCGCTTGCATCTTCCGCAGGAAATCAAGGAGAAGTTTGTTCGCACTTGCTCTCAGAAGGAGCTGGAGGAGCTGGGGGATACTTGCACAGGTATAGAAGTCAAAACAAGGGAGGCAGGGTCGCGTCTCAGCAATGGGAGAGTGCTTATCGCTACCACCGGTACGATTCACGAACATATCGATGGGCACCCTACTGAGTTTGGGCTGCATCTGGCCTCTAGTTGTCTCATGATCCACGAAGAAGCACAGCAGGCTGTCGAATTCAAAAGCGCGGTGGCGGCTGCTGCACCTGAAGTGCCGTGCCTGTATATCCTTGTTGGAGATGGACATCAGGCCGAGAGGCCATTGAACTGAGGTCGGAGCTGATGAAACTGCCTATGGGCCTTAAGGCTCCTTGTCGTACTTTCACCCCGGCCCCGGCTACCTTCAGCATTCCAATCAGCCATTTGATTAGCCACTGCGAAGGAATCAATCGGTATGATCTCTTGCAACATGTTGAAGAGATTTCGGCGGCCTCAGTTTTCGCTCCTTGGAGATTGAAGCAGGAACTCCCTGCTGCTCAACAGTCTCCCATTGCTGCTTGGATTTTGGAACAGCTTCCTGACGCCTCTGCACTCAAGTTTGACTCTCCTATTGGCATGCTACTTGGCTTAGGAGCACTGCTCGCTTTGCCGCATTCCCCCATTACCCTATCGGTTGCCTGTTCTGCCTCTGCAGCTGCTGGAGTCGGCACCGGGCCCCATGCCTGGTCCATCATGTTCCCTACTACGTCCAGAGTGACGAGCACGGTTTATGAATGTCTAGTTGGCGCCTTTTACCAAGACCTCGTGAGTGTTACTCCTACAGATCAAGGAGAGCAGTGGTCGTTTGGCACTGGTACGCACAATGCCGCCAGAAACGAACCGCATGGCTTTCGATTCATCTATTGGTATGACGCCGACAAGCGGCGCAGACGAAGTCAGGAAGAGAAGAATATGCAGGGCAGTCAACGTCCTAGGGAGTCTGCAAATGCTGTCTCGGCAGCATACACATGTGCCCATAATATGATGGAGTTTGTACCTTCCTTTGCTTCAACCGAACCCGGTCATACCCCGGGGCAGTTGTTAATGACCAACACGAATCATCAGCGAAGTGTACTAAGTCATGCGGCCACCGTTCGGCCTGCCTTGCCTAAACACACTCCCAATCCGGCGTTTGTGCCAGAAAACGATAGCAATGAGCAAGGTAAAGGCTCAAGCAAAGGTAAACCGGCCAAGGGCAAGTCGAAAGAGGTTGGCCTACAGGGGTCTTCCTCTTCTCGCTATCTCTCCCATGTGCCACTCAAGGTAGAGAACACAGTCAAGTTGGCGGGGGCTACTTGTTATAGATCCTTCCTTATTCAATCCGGTGTTTCCTTCCTGTCTGGCAATGATAGGTATTCTAGGCCACAGAATTTTGAAGCATATGCCCGTGCCAATGTCGGTCTTTCCCGAGCCATAGGCACGACTATCATTCTGTCGCCGGTCGACATGAGAGGACTGATTGGAATGGCACAGGTTATTGCTGTCCTGCAGACTGGGGTCGGCAGAATTGACGCGAACTCTGTAGGAGTGCAGCACAGTGAAGATCATTTTGATCGTCAAATTGTCTCTGATACTGATATGCACCACAGGTTGTGCGGCAACCGAATATGTGAAGATCCTCTCCCACTGGCCTTGGGATGGGCCAGCAACTCTCCCGATGGGCGCCACGTCCTTCGATTGCATTTGATGTTAGTCGAAGCTCGCAACTATCAGCCCTCTGTTAAGGTCCACTGCCTGGAGGAAGGTTCATGGGGCTTCTGTGGGGTTATGGGCTGGACAACCAACGGCGCGCGCTTTGGGAAGTGCGCCCTCACCCACAGGGCCTCAGCTGTTCTTTGTTGCATGTGGATAGGACTTTGCCGACGCGAGTGCTCTACCCACAGAACACTGCCCATGTCATGTGGCCCCTTCACCGCGGCCATTTTTATGACTCTTGGGCCATTGACCCCTCTGCGACAACTGAAGCAGAAATCTTGGGCGACCAAACTCCTGCTCCTGTAGGGCTAAGTGCAGATTGCCTTAGGTTTGTCCCGGCAGGCTTCAGCGGACGAGTAACTCGCCCACGTGATCCAGAAGTTGCAGTCTCAACCTACAGTGTCTCCTCCTCTGCCCAGGCCTCGGACGCCTCCGTGTCTGATTGCACAGAGACAGAAGAATCTAGCAGCAAAAAGAGGAAGCGAACTAGGAAGGCCAAGTCTCGACACATTCAGCTGACTCAAATCCGTGCGCTCCCCCCCACGATCATGGAGCTGGAAGGAGTCTATCTTACCGGAGACTCTGTGTATGATACAGAGAGACAGAGGTGGCTAGAGGCGGCTCGTCACTTTGCCAGTTTCGCAAAGATCTCTTTGGCGCAGGGGGGGTACAATGAAACAGCTGCAAGTGCCATTCCCTCTCCGGCGTCCCTTAGCTCTTTGCCCCCAGAGTGGCCCATGGCCAGGATGGTCTTGAAAATCCCATGTGCCTCTACCATGTATAAGCAGACTATGGTTAGGAGCACATTGGAAAGGCGGCTGAATAACCACCGAGCTGTCCTTCTTAAAGCTGATGTCATCATGGGACTGAGTGATAGCTTGTCACCGATTGCAGAGTTTATCGCCTCCCTGTTTCAAGGCGTGCAACAAGTCGACTTTGTCCGACATTTCACTGAATGGGAGTTGCTTGCTGACCCGCAATTCTGGTACAAGAGCCTGATCATCGAACTGGCAGGGGCTGTTCAGGCACTCAGACAGACCCCGCAAGGGATGGTCATTGCTCCTCAAATTAGAAATCAGTCCACTATGCTCTCTTTTGTGATGTTGCATGACGTGGAATCAGTGATCTCCAAAGGCAACTTGCCGTTCCGGAACACGAAGATCTACTTCCCTGTTGCCTTTCTGAACATTGTCCTCCAGAACGCCAAGCATCATACCTTCCAGGGGTCGTGGCAGGACTCTGTGTTCTCGGAGAAAGGCATTGTTGTGAAGACTCATAAGCATGACACTGACCCTTTTGGACTGCTGTCTATTGAGCAAGGCAAAGCGGAAGTCCCCAAAATCAAGGAACACGTGAGTGGTGCCGCCCGATTTTCCTTGACACGTGCGCTAGTAGGCACTGGGTTGCTCGCCAGCAAAAACGTGGAACTCCTCACTTGCCGCCTGAACCCTACCAGCCTGCATATTGAGGTGAGAGTGCCGACCCTTGACCTGCTGAGCCATGAAGTCCAGATTCCAGAGTTTGATGAGGATTGCATTGACCACTACGTGCCGAGTAATTGGGACCTAATGTCAGTGAGTCCGGGGAAGTTAATGTCCATTGGAGCCAATATCGGCTCAGAAACGCCTATGGATGTCCTTGCAAGGTATGGTAATTACCTGTTTGACGGGTTGAACTGTGAAGTAGCCTTGCAAAGCAACTTGGAACGACTGTTCACGACTGATGGAACATTCACTGATCCGGTGCAAACTCTTGCTGCCTTTGACACACCCATGTGGTCACCCCAGGACCAGAATAACCATGAGTTTCACAAAGAGTGGTTCCCCACTATTGCCAGGAAAAGTTGGGATCCGGTCAATGAGGCCTGGCTGCGCATCGGAGCCTTACGAAACAATCGGTTCCTTGTTAACCAAGATCCAGTGCCTTGGGTGTGGAATCCCCGTCGCGGTGCTGCCAGTGGGCGTTCGTCTGCTGCTTCTAGCAGCGCCAGGTCAAGTGGACGTTGAGCTGCCTTAGGGCAGCCTTCCGCAGCCATTTCACCTAGCCTTAATGGCTATCCCGGGGCGGGGTGGGACGCAGGTTTGCTCACAGGAGTATTCCTAGCACGGCCGATGCCATGGCGCGGATGAGGTTGCCTTCATCTCTGGATGATGAGACATCACTATATCGCTTTCGATTTCGGGAAACGAGGGCGTGATACCCTGGCTTGTGATTCTCGCTGGTGGTTGCTACTTAGTATGTGGAAGGCTACACCTCTTGGAGTGGCCGCTGGGAAGTGGTGGAACTTTTATAAGAACCGGAGGTGTGGGGTACTAGCTGGTTAGTCTCGTTGGTGCTCTCCGGAGGTACTGGAACGGCAAGGAGAATTGCCTCCTACTGCCTCTTTTTGTACCAGGACGATGAGTCCTCAACGGTGGTCTTCGTCATTCTCAAGCAGGGCACACTGCGGTACATCGTGGAGGAGTGCGGTGCCTTGACAAGCCTGCTGCTCCAGGAACACCTGGCCTTGGCCTGGCCTTTGCTGGCTGTTCCTGCTGCAGTTCGCTTGACGGTACTGCATACCTTTGCACTGGCAGATGAATGTGAGTCCGAGTATTAGACCATGACCATGTGCAGCTGGTGATCCCTGTCGTTAAGTCTGTACACAAATGCTCAACACCTGTGAGACTGGTGCTAGACTGCCACGCTTGCTCCTCTGAAGCATGGCCGATGTTGATCGATTCGCTCTTTGCGGGGGGGGGGGAGGCTGGGGCCTCCCTCCTACCTTTTGCTTTGAAACCCCTTTTTGGTGACTGCGTTTTCGCACTCTGCTTCGCACTACTCGGGCTACAAATTTGCTTGTATTTACTTCTGGTACGAAGCTGCTGGAGTGAAGATCGTACAGGCAATTATCTGTGGTCGCTTTCAGGCTGTTTCTCACTGCCGTCCAACTTGGATGGGTGGTTGATGGAGATTTCTACTCTGATGACTTGAGATGCTGATGCCTGGCTCTTGGACTACTGAGAAGCGTGAGTGCGGACTGTCACCCGTTTCACTTTAGCACAGATTGATAGATTTTTTTCTCACTTGATCCAGATGACCAGTGATTTCTTTTGCTTGGTTCTGGTTTGGGTTGGTTCCTGGTGCTTGGTTGGCTGCTTCTGTTTGCTGGTTTGCTTGGTTTGGTTGTGATTCATTGGTCATTTGGGATCTAATTGGTGATCTTCTGATCCCTTTGTAGCTTATGGGACACATGGTGACCTGCATTCCGCGTGCAATAGGCACCACCTGGGAAAAAATCATTGATAGGGATCTTTGAGTTTCTTTTGTTTTGACTTCAATGACCGCTGCCACCAGTGCACATGCGGCATCCACGCAGAAAAAAAGTTTGGTTTTTTGTTGGTTCTTGGTTTGGCTCTTGTGGCTCTGCGACTTTCACTTTGGCACTTGGAGACAAAAAAGAGCATGTGTTATCCATCTATCCGCAGCGTTTGAACAAATTGAATGATAGGATCATGCGATGACGGGGATGATGGGATGATTGGATGATGGGATGAGGGAATCAGGGGATGATGGGGTGATGGGATGGGATGATAAGATGTTGGCATATGGGATGATGGGATGGTGGGGTGATGGGATGGTGGGGTGGTGGGACGATGATGATGATGATGATGATGATGATGATGATGATGATGACGGGGTGATGAGATGGTGGACTGGTGGAACAGTGGGATGATGAGATGATGGGATGATGGGATAGTGGGATGATCGGATGATGGGATGATGATGATGGGAAAAATTTGTTGGCAGCAGTTTTGTGGAAAAAATGTTGCGCAAAAAAAATGTGCAAATGTTTGGAAAAATGGGTGAAATCGGAAAACGCAAGTGTGAAAATGCTTCTGCTTTGAAACGTGTGTGTCGAAACCAAGGAACTAGCCGATAGGGCCTTGCAGGTGGAACGGCTTTCCCGTCTCACCCCACGGTGCCAGATGTTCACCATCGGGGCCACAAACCGAGGCATTGCTTTGCGACAACAATTAATAAGGCCGCAAAAATGTTTTTTGTGGAAAATCTGAATTCCCAAATGGTGTGCAGAAAGTTTAAGCACCTTTTTTCACACTGTAAGGACAATCTATTTCGGAAATTTGAAATGACAGTGTGGGTGTGGTTCGCGCAGCTTTTGCGCCAACACCCAGTTTGGAATTTGTTGCGCATGAACATGTCAAAAAAATCGTACAATTGTTGAAAAACATGTTAGGGAAAACGCCTAAAACATCAAACGACGGGACAATATATTTTATGTGGTATGTGAAAGATTGTGTGCAAGAAGACGGCAAATTTTCAGTCACAAACATAACAACTATTGTCACGCCAAACTGCATGGTTTTTCCCCAACTGATTTGCGGCTCGCATTTGTGTTACACATCAGCAACAAAAACCTGCAAATGGTGTGGTGTTTTGTATTGGTTCTTATTTCATTTCTGGGTTAAAAACATTTTTCCAAAATTTTGTGTTTTCAGCAGGTGGAAAAAACACATGCAGCTGATGTGTATTGTTGCGTCACTTTGAACAATATCCGATGCGTATACGCCAGGAAAATGTCTGCAGAAATATTGAGTGTATGACAAAAAATATGCCATGTCCGAAAATGAAAATGTCAATCTACATTTGTGTCGGGATTTGTTTCATGTTATCATTGTGGGCACCATGAACTGGAGAAGGTTTTTCTTGCAAATGTTTGGGATGCAAAATAGCGGATATCTCATTTTTTTTGTGTCGTTGATGTGGGAATGCTGTACACCGTTGGTGATGTTGCCAAACTTTGGAGCTTTGGTCCCGCTGGAAAATTTGAAAATGTGAACGGTTTCTTCGGGTTCGAGCGCTTCGTGACTTGGCAAGTAACTCGATGAGCAAGTTGAGATGGGAAAACATGTTATTGTTGGATTTTATCATTGTTTTTCATGCAAATTTATTCCAAACAATGTGATGGTTTTGGGTTTCAATCAATCTTTAGAGGCAAATAGTGATACAACCATCTTCCGAAAAAATTCTCGGCGGACACGGGTTGCGGGAACTTTGGAACCTTGGAACCTTGGTTCCCAGAATTTGTTGGTGCTGTTGGGTTGCAAAGCTGGATTAATTTGAATGGGAGGCGGCGCCGAACATTCAAAATTTGAATTTACGAAAACGATATGCGTTCACTTCGTGTCCACGTTGCCATCACGTACTTTGGCAAACTTTTCAGTTGGAGGTTTCGGGAACTAAAATTTGGAATTCATTTGGTCTCTAAGCGAATGCCTTTTGGCTCCACTGTACATGCTACATGCCTCACAACCTGAAACTTGTTATTGGTTGAGCCTCACAGTACATGCTTTTGGAGGAATCAAACCTAAAAAGGTTGAAGGTGTTGAAGTTCGATTGCATGTGTTGCATTTTTTGTCGTAGTTTGTACTGCTAAGCCATTGTGGTTCAAGTTGTTGCATGGACTTGATTTTTCCATATTGTTCCACGTGCAAAATGTAACATGTTTTTTGAAGACATCTACTCAGTCTTGCTCGTGTCATTGAGGACGTGGTTGGAACCAAGCACTTCCCAAACCCATATGCAATCATTGAGCATCCAACTTTCTCATTCAGCATCAACCATGAAAAAAAAGAAAACCTCGAAGCCGCCAGCGGCCAAAGTGTCTTGGCGGGAAATCAAACCGCGTTGTTGCTGTCTTCCCCCTGGAACATCACGAAGAGAGTGACGTTGCTGAACATGGAATTCTGACTGGGCAGTTTTGATGCCAAGCGACCAGCATTTTCTGAATGAAATGTGATTAATCATTCACGGAGTCATGTCTTGATCTGAGGCAGGAGTGTTAGCTGGCAAGGTCAAAGCTCTCTTGCCGCAGGCGTCATGGGCCTTTTCACTGCTCGAAGATGGTAGTGGATCACAACAATTTGTGTTTTTCCACAAATTTGGGATTGATAGATTGTAAACACATGGAGAATGATCATATCTTTAGTCTATGTTTAGTTTATGTTAATACTTATGCTTATACAGGTTGATATTTAAATGTAAAAGCACATACATGCATGTACGACATATAAGGCATGTGTGTAGATGTGTAGAATGCACACGTCCATGCAGACACTCCAGACCATACCATGCCGTAGCAGATGATACTGTACCATGCATGACATCAACAAATGCATATATGCCTACATGCATACATGCATACTCAGAGATGTGAATAAGACTAAGTGTAATTATCCCAGTTTGATTATGTTTTCACTCCCGAAGGGATGTAAACCTTATTTCAAAAATTTGAAACTTCAACCTCGGGTTGAAGTAGCTGCGACCGGGGTGAAGCTCTGTGTCGTCTTGCAAGAGTGTTAACTCTTTGACACGGATGTTTGACTTCCTTGTTTGTGTTTCTTGGTTTACTTTTGAGTAACTCAAGTTTTGGCACAAACAACACATGTTTTTAAAACATGAATTTTTTCAACAGATCGAAACTCTTTCGAGCTGAGTGTGTGAGGGTTCTCGGTTGAGCACTTTAATCATATGTTACTCGTAACATTATGGCTCTTAGGGTTGGTGTGGGTGGGTTCCTCTTTCATCGTGACTCAATACGAGTTGCTTTGTGAAGGGGGTTAATGGATGATGAATCTTTGCCTTCCTTGGATTTACGTTTAGCTGGTGGTATTCCGTCTGATGATGGTGGTGACTTTGAACTGCTTGAAACGCTACAGCAGAACATTACATCCTCTCGACGCGATGAGACTGCAGCTAGTTCAGGTAGTGCGGAGATCTCAGATATTGATGGTGCTGTTCGAGCTGCTTGGAACACACTGCCTCAGACTGTAATCAAACCTGTTTGGGAAACTGGGTTTTGGACTACAATCTTTGGAAACGATACTCTGGGAGATCCATTGAAGCAGACATTTGCTCGACCGGTGGAGCCACCTCCGGTACTGGCTGACATTGAAGACTCTTTGGAAGTGCAAAAACGTCAACGTGTTTATGAGCATTTTGATTTGGACATTCCTTTTTCACGGTCATGTGTTCAGCTTGTCGAAGATGTCACCTGGCAGGAATCTCGAGAGTCCCTTCTGCAGAAGTCGCTCAAGCATTGGGCTGTCATTGTGGAGGGATGGGATCCCAGTGTG
>VSDK01026084.1:0-25458 GCA_009767595.1 Symbiodinium kawagutii | reverse complement strand
GTTTTCACTCCCGAAGGGATGTAAACCTTATTTCAAAAATTTGAAACTTCAACCTCGGGTTGAAGTAGCTGCGACCGGGGTGAAGCTCTGTGTCGTCTTGCAAGAGTGTTAACTCTTTGACACGGATGTTTGACTTCCTTGTTTGTGTTTCTTGGTTTACTTTTGAGTAACTCAAGTTTTGGCACAAACAACACATGTTTTTAAAACATGAATTTTTTCAACAGATCGAAACTCTTTCGAGCTGAGTGTGTGAGGGTTCTCGGATGAGCACTTTAATCATATGTTACTCGTAACATTATGGCTCTTAGGGTTGGTGTGGGTGGGTTCCTCTTTCATCGTGACTCAATACGAGTTGCTTTCCCACCCTATCACACAATCCTTGTGCTCTTCCCACCCTGCAACTCTTTCTTTTATTGTACTTCTGATATTTTTGGAAATAAGATCCGACCTCTCTCTCTCTCTCTTTCTTGTGGAGCTGCCGTTGGGAGGACCCACGGTAGAGGGGGTGGGTACTGTGACCTAGAGGGTCCAGTAACCGCGATCCCCAATTTGAAAGGAAAGATCTTTGATTTCACCCATGTCAATGCGGTTCAAAGATTAGAAATAAGATAGTAATATATTGTTGCTTTTTGTTGATAATCTGATGCTTACCCATGAGATTGCGATGCGGTTTCAAAGTACCCGGACAGGTGTGGCAAAACAAGTTTAACAATCATAGACAAGTTCACTACTTGCTATACAGATTAACAATAATGATGGACATCATTCACCAGAACAAACCACTTCGAACCCGCAATGGTTCTGATTTGTCCTTTGCATCGTTGACCATTCGTAGCCTCCGAACTGGAAACTTAACGTGTGGCCCATGTCACTGTGATGATAGTCGCAGATAAAAAGCCCGATTTTTTGAGGTCAACCATCCCTGGCTTCATGGTTTCCCTTATCGTTTTCATGCGGGAACATGAGGCTGAGCTAATGGTTTCCATACTAGAAATTAGTACGTGGGTGTGGGATATCCAGAATTGATGGACAGACATGGTACGCTGTCAAGGATCATCGCGATATATCTGAATTTGGCGCTTGAATGGTTCAGTATTGTTTTTAACGCTTGTACTTGTAGGGGCTTCCCCCATGGTGGCTGAAAGTTCTGCCATGCCCCCATCCCAATCCAGCATGCAAACTTGACACTTCACCTGGACTGCCGAGAAAGTCAGGTGCTAATTGATCCAAATGCAAAACATGGGTCTCTGGAGAAAACTCGCACCCCAAGGTTTTCGTTGATTTTTCACAAGGCAGTCAACTGCCAATAAAGTTCACACCAACTTTGTCACGCTTAGCCAGGCAATTTCTGCTTACCCCTCTATTGTTTTCCATCATGAAAATATCTGAATTTCTTTGTTGGCGACTTTTTCCTATGTGTCTTCCTCCCACCAAGAGCCACAGGCAGGCATTTGATCATTTTCGAGAGAGTCCCCAAGCAATCGCTGGTTCGTGATGACCAACCAACGACGACAATCACAACCAAGCACAACCAATCACAACCAACAGAAATGAAGATCTACAACCAACAACGAGAGACACAACCGAGGCCATGTCGGGCGGTTGATTGCTGAGTCAGGCGGATGCGCTGCTGGCCGCGAAGGCTGGTTTGGCCATGGGGGCGCCGCCATGCAGAGTTTGCTGTTGATCTGTTGAATTCATTGTGCTAGGAAAACAACCAAGCATGCGATACACAACAATACCGCTCACTCTTCCTCTCGCACTGCAGCTTCACAACTTTTCGTTTGCCAACAACAAACTTGATTTGCAATCTACTAGCCCAACCTTTGATGGTTTGACGAGAAACACAAACTATTTATGGTTGAACTTTCTGTCTATTTTATTGGAATTCCCATGAAGTATGGGAACCATGCTGCAGCATCTCTCGGATCAGTGAACTTTAATACTGGGCCATTGAGACTTTGGGTGGGTGCCAGCACGCAAAGGGTAGGGGTTGGAGTCGCTCTGGACGTGCAATATCCTTTCTCGATACCTCTCACTCATCTAGACTGCCAGAACCATCATGGCTGCATTTGGGGGACATTGCACCCTGGTATAAACATGCGTTGTGCCACCTTGTGCGCAGGAGATGGTCAAAAAAGTGAAGCAGAAAAGGCGACCAACAGGGTGCATGCCATGCTCAGGATTGGGATTGGCTCTTCTGATTGGTCAACAGGGTCTCTGACAAAGGCTAGTAGCCTGCATCAGGTTAGGCCCCAGCCACAGCAGCAAAGCCATAGCTGCTGGTTCTGCCCCAGGTGATGATCAGCCCAAAAGATAAGCCGCAAACTACTTGTGGGAAGATCCTGCCAATCAGGCGGGGCCGGTGCCCTTGTGGTGCCAGTTCAGCTTGGGTTTCCCCCGAAAAGACAAGCCAACTGGCCAATTTTTGAGATCTTCGGTCTTGATTGCTTCCTAAAACAGTTGGAAGAATCGGGATCAACGATTGGATCAGGAATCTTTTCCAAGCATTTAGAGTTGTTGATCATTGTTGATCACTTTTTACCAGCGTCGGCTTGACCAACAGGTAAACCATCACAAAGAAAATGGCAAAACCACCAAATTTAGATGTTCAACACCTGGTTGGTGGCAAGACTGGCATGTACTACCTGCAGGACAGGGAATTCAGGATCCAGGAAAGATTCGCTGCAGCCCGGAACCATCAATGGTCATCAACATGTAGACATCAGCATTGCTGTCATTGTCATGATAGGAATGACCATGTAAGCATCAACATGTCAATGTAATCATCGTTCTGAACTACGTACCACGAAGCAACGTAACCCAACCAGCATAAAAACAACCATGATTCATGGTTCTCCAATACTCACATACCCATCGAGCACCATCACATAACAATCCATCAACTATTCAACTATTAACCATGAACCACTACTAACCAACCATCTTTGCTATTATCCATCAGGAACCTAAAGCATCATGAAAGAGCATCATCAACCAAACGGGACAATGACGATGGTAACCTAACATCAATCCTACAATGATCACCCACCGCCAAACATCATTACCCAACAGGTTCACCAACCATCAGTACCACTGGTAAGCAACCATCATCAACCATCAACCATCCGCATCTTCAAAGCCACCAGGAGCTCTGGGAGGCGAATACTGCCACGAAGCGAAGGACGAATTCCACCCGTGACGCGAAGGGGGGTGAGGAGGCGAGCGTGTTGCGGAGCAGGGGTGGATGAGGGCGACGTGACGGTTAGTAGTGGTCAATCATGGGTATGGTCAGTAATGCTCAATAATGGTGAATGGCCATAGGTCATGACTGATAATCCTTATCGATGATTCATGACGGGTATTCCGAAAAATTGGAGCCTTGAATATGACAAAGGAGGTGTTGAGGTTGCCCCATCCATTTTGTGGCAAGCAAGCGATATGCTCCTGATTGTCATAAAATCGGTGAGCAGGCAGTTGATGAGCAGCAAGTGTGGACCTCGATTCTCCCGACACAAAGTCACACTTCGAGGATTTGGGTCCAAAAACTCTTTGCGGTCAAAACCTTTTTCTTGTCAGTCATTGAACTTTAGCTGTCACCTTGAAGCTGTGCCTTGGCCAAGAATTCCCTGTGCCTGCAAGGGGTGCTCCGGCAGAGACATTCTGCGCTCGCACCATAGCTGATGGCTACTGATGGCTAATATTGGTTCATGATGCTTTGTAGTGGCTGATGATAGTTGATAATGGTGTATGATCCTTACATAGTCTGATGCCGGTTGATGATGGCCGATGATGGTTGTTGTTCTAGCTATATAGTACTGTCTATTGATGTTCAATTCGTTTGACCCATTCCCAGCCACCGAATGCATTTCGCAAACATCATGGGTGTAGCGAAAAGAATATAAATAAATCACAAAAGGAACAAGTGACCAGTGCAAGTTCGTTTTGTGGCGGGATTCCTTTAAAATAGCTCGTGGTCAGTCAAAATGATCAGTCTCCGGAATTTGGTAAAACCATCGTGCTCTTTTGCAATTCCCACCAGATGTGCTGTCCTGAGAGTGCCTCCCTGATCTTGACACAAGCCGGAATCTCAGCGAAGCGCAGCAAGCCTTGGCAGCAGGCACATGCCTGGTACATTTCCATCTTGGTTTGTTGGCTGGGGGAAGTTCCATTAGATGCTGAAGCAGTTGGACAAGAAATTGCGTGTGAAGCTGCACCACTCTGTATCAAATAATGATGTGGAACGATGTCTTATGTCTTGAGCAGGTCAGCACAATCGGATTGTGGCTCAAAGCTTGTGATGCTCCAGTGCACTGGAGGCATCATGACCAATCCATCTCTGTGAAACCCATGGTTCACGTTTTCTATGTCCTGAAATTGGTGGTCACCATCTTCTTCGTTGTGGTGGCGGAACGACCCAGAATCTCCGAGAGAGCACTACAATCGGATCCAGACATCTCTGGAGACTTGTCCATGATTGGAAAACCTGGAAACTGTTGGGCGTTTTGGGCGTTGGGGACTGGCACTGCGCCAAGTCGCATCCCATTTCTGACCCTGGGAGCATCAACTAATCCACGACCTCCAAGACCTGGAAAGTCTCCCCCATGATCATGCCGACCTGTGGAGTTTCAGCTTTCCCCAAATATCACCAGCAGTGGGTGGACGAATGTCCCAACATTTGATGAATCTGCTGTGATCACAGCTCTACGAGCAGCTCTTGATCTACTTTCCATTGCATTTATATGTGGACGCGCACTTTGGCATGTGGTTTTCAAGTCCTTATTGAAATCGAGATGAAAGGCCCCTTCAGGTATTGCAGGTCATGTTTGCTGTCATGTTTCTCGTGGCCCAAATGCCAGTGTCCGAGGAAAGGAGCACTGCCCACATTGGTTGGTGTTGCGCTCAGTCTTGGCAAAGCTGGGCATCACTGAACCAACTCCACATCTGGATCGACACATCATATGGAGCCTGGGCTGGCCAGACAGGTTCCATTTCAACAGGTAGCCATAAGCTGGGCACCGTGGTGACACTACAGGGGTTCTGCGATTGATGGGTACTTGAATCACTTGTTTGTGGGATTTTCTGGTGTCAATACCTCTGGGGTAGAATTGCTGTTGGCAACACATCAGCCCTCCCGAAACAGAAACGGCATGCGGGATTGTTTCTGACTGACTAATTTCAACAAGTCCCCCTGGCAAACTTTGGTCAACGAAAGCCATCAAATTCGGCAGAAGACAGCACCGAACTAGTTAGACAAAGATCCAACTTGTACCAGAAGTGGAAGTATTTTCTGGAGAAGTGTGCAATGTGACCTGGGTGAGACCCAGGAAAAGATGCTACGTCGAAGAGATCCACTTGGCCGGAGAGCAGGCCATCACTGGCACCTTGGATTCTGAGATCGGGAAACTCCAAACTCTGCGCCAACTGACACTGCGGCACACAAAAGTGACTGGTGATTTGTCAACGCTACGACATTTGACCAAGCTGAAGAGGCTCACCCTTGACAACACCCAGGTCACAGGTGACCTCTTGAAACTGCAACGCCTCAGCCATCTGCAGACGCTCAGCCTTGACAACACCGAGGTCAGAGGTGACCTCTTGAGTCTGCGACACCTTGTCCATCTTCGGACGCTGAGCCTCGACAACACGAAGGTCACAGGTGACCTCTCGAGTCTGCGGAACCTCGTCCATCTGCAGGATCTCTACCTCAGCAACACCTGGGTAGCAGGTGACCTTTTCTGGAGTCTGCAAGGCCTTGTCGAGCTGCGGGAGCTCTACCTCGACGACACCAAGGTGGCAGGTCCCATCTCGAGTCTACAAGGCCTTATCGAGCTGCAGAAGCTCAAACTGGACAACACCAAGGTGGCAGGTGACATCTCGAGTCTGCAAGGCCTTGTCAATCTGCAGAGGCTCAGTCTTGACAGCACCAAGGTTGACGGTGACATCTCGAGCCTGCAAGGCCTTGTCGATCTGCAGAAGCTCAGCCTCGACAGCATCAAGGTTGAAGGTGACATCTCGAGCCTGCAACACCTTGTGGACATGCAGGAGATTTACCTCTCCAACACCAAGGTTGAAGGCAACATCTCGAGTCTGCAAGGCCTTTTCGATCTGCAGAGGCTCAGCCTCGACAGCACCCAAGTCGCAGGCGACCTCACAAGTATGCAAAACCTCACCAAACTGGATGGTCTCTTCCTCACCAACACCAAGGTGACAGGTGACATCTCGAGTCTGCAAGGCCTTGTCGATCTGCAGGAGCTCAGCCTCGATAGCACCAAGGTTGAAGGTGACATCTCGAGCCTGCAACACCTTGTGGATCTGCAGGAGCTAAGCCTCGACAGCACCAAGGGTGGAGGTGACATCTCCAGTCTGCAAGGCCTTGTTAATTTGCAGAAGCTCAGCCTCGACAGCACCAAGGTTGAAGGTGACATCTCGAGCTTGCAAGGCCTTGTCGATCTGCAGAAGCTCAGCCTGTACAGCGCCAAGGTTGAAGGTGACATCTCGAGTCTGCAACACCTTGTCGATATGCAGGAAATCTACCTTGACAACACCAAGGTTGAAGGCAACATCTCGAGTTTGCAAGGCCTCGTCGATCTGCAGGAGATTTACCTGGACGACAGCAAGGTGACAGGTGACATCTCGAGTCTGCAAGGCCTCGTCGATCTGCAAGAGCTCAGCCTGAGCAACACCAAGGTTGAAGGTGACATCTCCAGTATGCAAAGCCTCACCAAATTGGAAGTTCTCTACCTCTCCAACACCAAGGTTGAAGGCAACATCTCGAGTCTGCAAGGCCTTTTCGATCTGCAGAAGCTCAGCCTCGACAGCACCCAAGTCGCAGGCGACCTCACAAGTATGCAAAGCCTCACCAAACTGGATGGTCTCTCCCTCACCAACACCAAGGTGACCGGTGACATCTCGAGTCTACAAGGCCTTGTTGATTTGCAGAAGCTTTTCCTGGAAAACACAAAGGTCCTAGGCGACCTGGCAAGTCTGCAGAACCTCACGAATGTGCATGAGCTCCACCTCGCGAGCACATTTGTGGCAGGGGACTTAACGGGGCTGCTTCTATGGAACCATGTCACTACGATCAACCTGGAACAGACGCATGTTTCAGGACGCCTGAGTGCCAAGTGGCGAGGGCGATGGTCAACATTGCGATCCCTGAAATTGTCGCGCAGCCAAGTGAAATTTCTCCCGCAACCTGATGAGTTGTTGCAGCTTGAGTCCTCGTTTTTCACCTCTTCAGACTTGGATTTTGCGGCCAATGCCATTCTGCCGCAGCTAAACCTCTTGGAGTTAAACGGGTGTCCTTTAGACGGTGATGTCGGTGACCTGCTGCTTCCACTGTGCGGCTCGGCAGCCTTGACCACGATCGAAGCTGCCCGCTGCAGACTGAGTGGCACCTTGCCTAGTCTGAAGCTTGCGACCACACTGGTGGATGGAGCGACGTGGTTGGATTGGGATTCACTTCTGGCTAAGTCGCTGAAGGTTCTCAACCTTGGCAGTAACAACATCACACAGATCAAGGGCATCCCTGAGGAGATGCAGGTCCTCGTCCTGGCGGAGAATTGGGCTGTGGACTTTGCAGATGGGGTTTTAAGAGACGCTTTGACAAGAGGAACCTTCTTGGACCTCCGCAACGTGGCCCTGTCGAACACCACGGAGACTCATCGCCTCAAAAGTGAATTTTTGTTCAGTATTGCTATTCCTTGCTGCAATGTAGGAATTTGTGTGATTTCATATGCGATCCAACGTTCCAAGTCATAACAGTTGTGCTTGCAGGGGTCGCAGGGGTTGTTTGGCAGCACCCAGGAAGCGGCAGAGCTGTTGAAGAAGGGCTTGATTGTGAAGACAGAACAGGTATCCTTACTAAACTCGGAAGCTGGATATCAGTGCCACTCGATCGAATCAACAGCTTTGCAAATCACTCCACCGAAATTCCTCCCACAGGAGCTCTGCATGTGCTCAGCAGGATTTGAAGGGGCAGGTGCTCAGTGTTACAAGTGTGGCCAGAACACCTACTCCGAAGGCAACAGCAGCATTTGCAAACCTTGCCCCGAGGGGACCATGGCAGGAGAGGGGGAGGCAACTTGCAAGTGCACTTCTGGAGGCAAGTTCTTTCCTGACCAATCTCCAGCCTGCCAGTGTCCTGCAGAGTATGGGCTCTTTGCAAATCTCAAAGCTTCCAATGGCAATGAGACCTTGACTGAGACCTGCGTCCCTTGCCACAAAGCACACCTCAGGTGCCCATCGTCAGGCATGTTACTGACGTCTTCTCCACCTGAGATTGGCTTCGCTCGCCTCAGGGAGAATGACACTGAAGCCTTGCCGTGCCTTCCGCCCAAAGACACCCGGTGCAATAGCACAGACAGTAATGCATCCACTCACTTTGGCTGTGCCAGTGGATATGCTGGAGTCCTCTGCTCAGATTGCGAAGCAAAACATTACTTGACCAAGAATGCGTGCACACCCTGCCCGGCCAGCGAAACTACCCAGCAGATTTGGAGCGCGGTTAGCGTTGCAGGTTGCGTTGGAATGCTTGTAGTGGCGGTTTTGACGTACATGTGGCTACGTCGTGTTGGGGTAGCCGCCTCAACTTCTGAGACGTCATCAGTAGTTGCTCCATTTTCTGCATTCGGAGCCTTCAAGGAGCAGACAAAGCAACTTGCACCGATGCTTCTGCAAACCTGCCAGCTATGGGCTGTGGTGGGAGTGCTGATGAAGGGTGAAAGCGGCCGAGGCTCATCAGACTCCTGGGAAATTCCGTTCGTTGAGGCCGGAGCTTCAGAGATGGCAAATAGCTTTAGATGCTGATCTAGAGTTGCTAAGGTGCTACTTGCTGGCTTTTGGACATGATTTTTCGTAGCAGCAATATAGTGCCAGGATAGATAGATGAAGTACGCAGTGTCGAGGCCTTTTCGTTGGGTGGCTTTCTTCATGTTTGGAAGGGATTCTTAGAGGTGGGGTCCCCTCCAGTCTCCCTTGAAATTCAGGCCTATTCGCAATTTATTATAGGGATCATTCAGGGATGAATGGTACTGCATGGCAAGGTTCTTCCTACTATTCATGCGAGTGCATGAATGCACAGGTGTTGCGTATGCCCCCACTTGAGGATGCCCTTCGTCTGGTTTTTTGAAATTCAGGAAGCTTGTATTGCTAAGGGAAAGGGATTGATGTTCTGTGGGGCCAAGAAGGGAAACAATTGTGTGCAATCGTGCCTCAAATTCTTAAAAGTGTTTGAGAAGGTATCGCGAGACTGACAAAGTCGGTTTGCAGTTTCAAAGTTAATGGTTGGAACTTGAGAACCAGAAACAATGGTCGAAAATGGGATGATCCGTGGCATGGCCCCACGTTGTTGATTACCGCCCAGGTGGTTTATGGGGGGGCTGCGATGCGCAGGCTCTCACACTTCTCTATGTGGGTGGAGCTTCTGGAGCTGCGAAACTGCTTCGTTGCCAAGAGGTTGATGGTCAGAAAGGACGTCTTCCACCAGAGTTGCCTGGAACAAGGGATGTCTTGATTGCTTGAAGAATAGACAACTCATTCTCACAATAAGGCACATCGTGTGCAGGCTGGAAGGTGTAGCCACGATGAACACAACATTTGCCGTCGTGGAAAGGTTATGTGTCAAAATGTCGAACATGATTGCTTTGATTATTGCATCCATTTGGCCAGGTTTGCTTTTCGTAAATCGGTGCCTCACCTTCTGTGCCACGATTCCTCTATGACGTACCTTGATGCAGTCGGATACAGCAGCATCGTTTTCTACGGATTGGTGGTGCCTCTCTGCCTCGCGTACCTATTCGCAAGGCAGCACTTGGCGCTTCTGGCAGGGAAGACCACTGTTGCCCTCGCAGTAGAGAGTGGCCATCAGAGGAAAGTGCGGTTGGTTGAGATCAATACGGTGGAAACCTCCTCGCGAGTGACTTTGACACCATTTGCGGATCGGAAGATTATCATCATTTTTTTAAAATGATGATTATCATGATGATGATGATGATGATGATGATGATGATGGTGATGGTGCTGGTGGTGCTGGATGAGTAAGATTTCACACTTTTTTTCAGAATTTCATAGTGGTCGTATGGGTGATGGTTGAGATGAGTGGGATGATGCTGGGATGACATTGGTTGTGACATTTGCTATGATAATCATGACGACAACCACGGCGACGACGTTGATAGTTGCGATGGTGGTGATGGTGATAGTTGTGGTGATGATGATGGGTGTTCTGATGTGGCCAGTTCATCTATTTGTTCGTCCGCCTGGCTTTGATAGTTTTGTATTCAATTGATTGTTAATCCGGCACTCCATCGCCTGTTCGTTGGTGGGTCCTGAGTCCTGCAATCTGTACCAGCTTTGTTTCGTTCGGGGTTCCCATGTATCCAGCGCCTGAAAGTCCCCACAACAAATCATTGATTCTTCGGTGCCACATTTTGTTTGCCCAGGATGTGCCCAAAGGAGAGGTGGCACATATCAAGCTTTTGCTGGCAGCCTCAGCGGCCCACATTGCCGTGAACATGAAGGGACTCGTTCGCGTCACGCTAAAAGATGGAGTTGTGGTGGCAACCCCATCGTCAGGTTGGGAGGGACGAAATGGAGAGCTGGCTGTTTGCATCTAGGGCACACCCAAACAAACACAACACACCAATGAAGAGCTACAGCTGTACCATGGTGGTGAAAATTCCCGAAACAAATAGCACCGGGAGCCGCCAATTGCCAAATCTTTTCGAAATCTAAGCAAAAGCAGGATAAAGGTAGTACAGGCTGTGGGAATGAGGTCTGATGCGGTAAGATCGCATGTTTGGTGGAGCTTCTTGCGTTGGTTGTGCGACTGTTGCCCAGCAATCAAGATGCAGGTGATGGTCATGTCTCTAACGAAGATCCTGAAGCCTCCCGCGGGAGCGGAAGCATTGAGGATGAGTGGCGGCTTGAAGACTTGTCCAGCTTGGTGGGCAAGAACAGCAGTGGCAAGACTCGTGACCTTACGGAAGCCTTGATGGATCGGTGCCTCTTGGAAGAGGCTGAGTCTTCAGATCGTGCCCTAGCTGGCTGCAAACATATTTTGTTCAAGTACTTGCGTTGTCAAAGCTTCTACATGGAGATCATTCAGAAGTTGGTGGCAGTGGCCTTGGTATCAGTGGTGAACAGTGACGATGGCCTGCAATTGTCTCTTGCGATAACTTTGCTCATGGCAGCAGCAAATGGCATGGTGCAGCCCTACTTTCATCCGCAGGCAGGGCAAACTTCGGGGCGAACAAATATCAAGAGATGGGTTCATCACAAAGCAGATCTGTTGGATTTCTTGGCCTTTGCATGGCATGTACCTCCATAGGGTAGCCACTGTACAACTGACCTGCCAGGCACCTTCATTGGGTTTTGGCTCAAGACTGCCCTGTGCGAGTTAAAGCGGTTTGCCGTGCCATTTCAAGATGTGAGCTTCTTAAGTAATTTACCGTCCTATTTTTCGGGGGACCTTTACCTTACCCAAATCATTTCGTCCAGCTCAATGGACTGTTCCGGCAAGGCCAACCGTCTCCAGTGCTGCAGTTTCTTGTGCCTGGCCCTAGCAGCGGTGGGCTTCAGCTATGAACGGACCTGGTTCTTTGGCAGCCGACGCTGAGGGCAAGTTCTGTTGCGGATTGGAAAGATGTTGGTTTGGATCAGTGTTGGGATGACTTTCGACCACCTTCTAAAGCTGTGGATTTACCAGAGGTAGTTTGAAAAGCTGGTAATCTTTTGTGATTTCTGAGGGTTCAGTTCCATTAGCAAGGTGAGTCGATGGCAAGTCGCATCCTGGATATGGCGATCCGGCATGTAACGGTTTGGGGACCAGAAGATCCACCAGTTCTAGAGGTCTAAGAATCCTTGAGGACAACTTGAGGCAACGGCCCTGACTTGGACAGACCAGATGCATTCCTAGTTTCCAACCGGCAACATAATTTCGTCGCTTGCCTTGGAGGAGTTCAGATGCAATTTGAGTGTCTCCATGGTTCCGGTCAAAACTCGTCATTCAGGTTGAGGTGAAGATCTTCCGTTCATGTTGGAGCATCCTTCATGAGTGTCATTAAGTCTCTTCGTTGTTGTTTGACCTTTTACAATCCTTTCGAATGTTATTTTCCTCAACGGTCCGCCCCTGATTGCATTGAATGGAGACTTTTGAGTTCTTGTCACGTCAAACATCGTCAAACTCTGCCATGCTATCCTTGTTTCGGTTTGCGTTGAAGACCTGCCATCGTCTCAGGCTTAGCCGTGGCGCCTTAGCGGTGCCCTTCCTGCTGAGTGCTGGGTTGGCCTTGCGGCCTGACAGTACGGAAAGCCTGGCAGTGCGAATCTGGCGGCAGATGGAGAAGGAGCTCCGCAAGCTGCAAGATGCTGGGCTAAAGAAAGTTGGAGGAGTTTGGTGTCGTCGTTTGTTCGTTGGTTTCTGTTGCTGTAGTTGTGGTTGGTTGTGCTTGGTTGTGCTTGGTTGTTCTTGGTGGTGGTTGGCTGTGCTTGATTGTGGTTGGTCGTGCTTGGCTGTAGTTGCAGCGGTTGTTCTGGTTGTTGCTCGTGCTCCTTCTAAAGTCCAATATCCAAGAATTGTGGGTGTACGGTTTGTTATGGTTCTTGCACTTGTCCTTTGTTCTTGTCATGGCTGTTGCTCGTCATAATTGTCATCATCATGACATGGGACTACACTACTTAGAGTTCAGAGGATATCAGAATTGGCAATGGGGAACGTGTTGCTCTTGAGCTTTGGCAATGTTTCAATTGAAACGAAATTATCATCATATTGAAATGACATAGGTGTGTCTATCCCCATACATGGGTCGGGCATCCAAAGTCGCCACTCAAAGTTATGAGCTATGATTGTGTTTCATGGGGAACCCAAGCCATATTTCAGAAACAAATCAACGCGTAGCCACGGACCATGAAATTGTCTGACGATTTGGGCCACTTCGAAAATGCAAGAAACCTTTGGTATCCTCGGGTCAACTGGGACCAGCCATCAAATTGCTGGGCATCGTCACTTCACCACCCTTGGTGGCGCCTCACCTTCCCTGTGACCCTATGAGGATGGCGAATCGCTGGAGATTCTAGTGGAACCTTGGCTCAAACACCAGTTGATTGTCATGTCTAAAAGTGCGGATTATTCATGGGGAAACTTTGCTCAGACTTTTTTACTTTTCAGCGTGTCAATGATTCAAGTTCCAGTTGCAACACCAGTTCTGTTCTTCCCTTTGGCTGAGGAAACTGTTTCTTTCGTATGAGCTGGACATGTGTGTTTCACTCCGAGCAGAATGAGCTTGCAGCCACGGTGACCGCTTGTGGCCTGAAAAAAGGAAGGTCACTGGGCAGTGGGATCCTCTTCTCCTGACTTTTCTGCCTTGTCGACACACACAGCAGAACATTAAAATCTGAGAGTGCCTGGACCTGCATGCCACCAAAGTAAGAAGCTCACAGCGTAGCTCAGTTCTGAGGCACATACAGTTCCCCAGTGGACCTTGGCTGGGCTGGTTCTTGGCTCAGAAAAGATTCACCAGGGAAGTTCCAACTCACCAAAGCTCCGTTCCAAGTCCCCGCACACTGTGCAATACCATCCCTCTGGCGGTTTTGTTCGAAGATCTTTCCGCCAGAGATATGATCAAGTTGCCCGTTTCACGTGTGGCTTGCCACGAAATCTCCCTTGAAGAACTTGATTGATTTCAGGGGCATTCCCTGCAAAGTGATGGTTAATTGTTTGCAGTTCTGAAATGTTGAAGTGTCAACAGAGGCCTGACGACATTTCGAAGGGAGACCCGCCTCCATAGCCCAGGCAGGAGACTTACAGTGGCGGGGTGGGTACTGAGCAGTAGCAGCTAGGTTGGGAAGAGTGAATTTGACGAGGAGTGTAGGACAAGACACTCTTTGCCCTCCCAGAGGGAGGTGTCGACTCATTGACATCATCATCCTCGTTTTTTAGCATCCTTTTGTTTTGATCTGTCTCAACTTCTCAACCTGAGTTTAGATGTAACTGGTTTTTGTGTCATGTTTTTTCAACTTGAATTTGTATGATACAGATACACATGTCGGAGTTTATCAAAATAGGGGTATCCCCAAAATGGCTAGCTTACTACTATAAACGGTTACACAGTATTGTATGATGGGGGGGGCCCCATATTTTGAGAAGCCACCATGTAGGAACAATCTGCGGACGGTCCACAAAATCCAAACACCAGGATTCTGCATTGCTGTTTTCATCCATTTGACACTATATTTGAGCAAACGTCACGAAGACACTGCCAGTTGTGATTGTTAAATATCACTAATCCCCAGCGACGCGACTGGAAATAAACCCCGGAACTGAGATCTATTTGCCCCGCTCAAATTTGCCAAAGAGATTAGTTTACCGTAGATTTTTGTCGGTCAAAATGATCAGTGCACCTGAAGCTGGTTTCTTAGGGTACATGTTTTTGTAGATGGTGCCAATCTCAACTTGGGAAAGCTTTGTGTTCCAGATGCTGCAGCTGCAACAGCTTCCAATGTTGAGCGTGGTCGGGATCTCAGGCACTGGCAGGAGGTGATTGATGCATTTCCCTGTGCATCCAGGATATCCCTTGGCCCAAGACATCCAAAAGCTTATAACAGCATCGCATGTTTTTCAATTTGTGAGGGCAAATTCAATTGGTTGCTGGGATCTAAAAATTTGTAGCAACATGCATAGTTTCGGTTCGTTGTTGGTTGAGGGATTTAAACTTGATATTTGGGCAGATGCAGTTGAACGTGCACTTCATGCATTTCAGTTCCGTGTTTAGTTTTCAACACTTTTGAGCAACGTCAAGAATTCAATCTACTTTCAATGTGAACTTCCCAGCGCTGGTATGCTTTCAGCCCTCCCTGTGTTTCAGAATTGTCCTTCCGCACGTCAAACAATAGGTCAGAACATGAAGGTGACAAGTAAAAGGTCAGAGAATACATGAGCCAAATGTGACAAGATGTGTCCGCAAAAATGAACTTTGGGGGTTTTGATGGTTTTGTACAGTTGAATTCATAGTGGCCTCGTAGCAGCGCAGCGCCCCTTGAGAATCTGAGACCATGTTCTATGTCAAAGAAACTTTAGAGTGCATGTCAGACAACATGTCAAAATATATGGTGAAATTCGGAGACTATCTCCGGTAAAGCGCCAGAATATGTCGAAACAAATGTCAGAATGTGTGACTGACGGAGAAAATGTTTGGATCTATGGCGGACAACAACTCAGACTGTATGCCGCAAAAAATGTCACGATAGATGTCAAACAGTCTGTTCGAATCAGTTCTAACGAATATATACGTCAGAACATGTTAAATCGTCAAGGAATATGCTGGGGAAATAAGTCAAACAATGTCAAACAACATGTAAAAGTACATGTCGGATGAAATGTGAAAACGTATGCAAAAAGCCGAATCCAAGGAGTCACAAACATGCCTTTATATTGTCAGACCAAACAGCAAATTAGATGCCAGGAATGTCTGAAACATTTCTGAATGTATGACAAGCAAAGCTTTAGGAAATAAGTCAGAAAACGTGTCAAAGAAAATGCCTATGGGATGTGAACAGCTGGAGGTAAAGGGGCCCTTGAGCCTACCCGCAATGTAGAAATGCTGTTCACCCGGATGGTTTTGCCAGGTCATGCAAGGTCAGTTCGGAGTTCTGAGCTGCTAGGCTTTAGGAGCGTTCACTGAGCCAATTGCCCTGTGAGCACGCGGAGATGGAAAAACATGATCATTGTTTGTTTTTTCCTGTCATTGTTTTTTCAGGCAGGTTTCTTGTTTTGTTCTTGGAGGCAATGGTTCTTGGGTGTGGAAAGTGTTGAGAAGAGGGCCGGTCGAGGGCCATGAAAAAAGTGACTTTGAATTTTGAACAGTCGCCAGATGCAAAAGACATGAACTTGCGAAGTCAATATTGGTTCACTCTGTGTGCTGGTTGCCACTATGTACTTGGGGATTTTTTTCAGTTGGAGGCTTCGGGACTGAATCTTTTGAGCTAATTTGATCCCTGAACGCAAATATGTAGCACTCTACAGCTGCACTATTGCAGCATAGTTCTGACCCGAAGATTGACCACCTGCTGAATTGCTCAAGCTGAGCTTGATCTCTTATCTCGACTTGGATCCTTCCCATCCAATTGCTTGTTGTTTTGCACACCATGTTCCGTTTCGCATCCTGCGCTTTTTTATTTTACCTCGTTCTACCAGGCCACGCCCGTCGTCTCGAAGAATCCGCAACAGATGACTGCAAAGCGACAAAGTTTGCAGGATGGTCCCGCACGCCTTTGTTTGGTTCAACGAAGATAGATGATTTTGCCTTTGGAAGCTGTGGCTACGAGGACGAGGCGGACGAAAAGGACTGTGGCGAATTCTACGTGGAGGATGAGCGTGAACCAGGCAAGTTCTACCAGTGTCGCTCGCTGAATACCATCACCATCAAGAACCGCCGTAAACTTCAGCGGTGTGTGGTTTGGTCGGATGATGATAAGTCCTTGGAGGCATGTAGCTCAAGCAAACCAGAGATTCAATCATTGATCACCTTGCGCGCAGAATGTCATGCCATCCTTTGTGGCTATGCTCGCAGTGGAAAGTGGAATGGCATGACGGAAACCAGCCATTTTGTAGGAGCCTGGAAACCATGGCCAGAGCAGACAATGGAGAAAGGCACTTGGGGTTGGAAGAAGACCGCCCGAAAGAAGTGTGATCCGCAGGTAGCAAAAACCACCCATGGCACTCCCAGGTGGGGAGAGAATTTGATATATTGGCAGGACTATCAAATGCATTTTGACAAGACCACCTGTGGCTGCATGAGCAAGGACAAGTGTTGAGCAATGGAGCAAGAATCATGAACCAAGATACTTCCAGATACTTGGAGACCGAGGAAAAGGGTGCTTTGCAGAATCAGTAGTCACTGGAGCTGAATCGAGCACCCAATCATCGCCGCCGTTGTTGTTGTTGTTGTTGTTGTTGTTGCTGCTGGTGTTGTTGTTGTTGTTGTTGTTGTTGTTGTTGTTGTTGTTGTTGCTGGGCCTGACTTGGACTTGCCAAGTTGCCAGGACGAATCATCCAAACGTTGATGCAAAAACCCTCCAAGATAATGAAGGTATTCAACTGGTTGCGGGTCAATTTTATTCATCCAAAAAAGAGGGTAGATCAGAATCCCAACAGCCAGACTAGTTTGGTCATTTCGTGTCAACGTTGCCATCATGTACTTTGGCAAACTTTTCAGTTGGAGGCTTCGAGAACTAAAGTTTAGAGCTCATTTGGTCTTAGCTCATTTGGTCTTTTTGCTCCACTGTGCATGCCTCTTTAGCCTCAAAGCATATGTCCTTGGAGGAAACCAACCTGAAAAGGTTGTGGGTGTTGAAGTTCGATTGCAGCGGTTGCACTTTTGGTCGTGGTCTGTACTGCTGAGCCATTGTGGATCAAGTTGTTGCAAGTGAGTGTGCCATACTCTTCCCAGGTGCAAAATGTACGATGTCTTCAAAAGTCATTTACCTCAGTGTTGCTCATGTCATTGACGCAGTGGTTGGAACTAAGCATTTCCCAAACCCATTTGCAATCATTGAGCACACAAATTTCTCATTGAGCATCAGCCATGAAAAAGAAGAAAACCTCCAAGCCGCCAGCGGCCAAAGTGTCTTGGCAGGAAATTTAGCCGCGTTGTTGCTGTCTTCCCCCTGGAGCATCACGAAGAGAGTGACGTTGCTGAACATGGAATTCTGACCGGGCAGTTGTGATGCAAAGCGACCAGCGTTTTGTGAATGGAATGTTTATGAATCATCCACGGAGTCATGTCTTGGTCTGAGGCAGGAGTGTTGGCTGGCAAGGTCAAAGCTCTCTTGCCGCAGGTGTCATGGGACCATTTCACTGCTCGAAAATGGTAGTGGATCACAACAACTTGTGTTTCTTCACAAGTTTGGGATTGATAGACTATGAACACATGGAAAATGATGATATCTATAGTCTATGTTTGATTTATGTTTATTCTTTTGCTTATACAGATTGATGTTTAGATGTACAACGCATACATGCATGTACGACACATGACGCATATGTGTAGATGTGTTGAATGCACACATCCATGCAGATATTCCAGACCATACCATGCCGTAGCAGACGATACTGTACCAAATGTTAACTCTTGAACAATGAACCTCTCCCCCCTTCTTTCTCATCCCCTCAAGTAAACTTAGATAGAATTATTTGGAGGGAAAACGATGGTTCTGAATTAACGAATAAGAAATCCAATTGGCAGGAACTTCAGAATCTATTTTATTGCTAAATGAACTGGCTAATTGTTAAAGACTTAAAGATAATTAAAACTAGAAATCTTCAACATCTGGATCATGAATTTAGTATTGCTAAATGAATTGGCTAATTGTGAAACAACTAAAAACAGAAATCAGCCAACATTTGGATCATGAGTTTAGTCTTGCAAAATGAATTGCCTAACCGTTAAAGATAATCTAGAAAAAATAGAGACCATCAGATGGAGATACTTTATTTAAGGGGATAAAAACAAACATTTTGTTGAGAGGGTCTCAGGCTTCAAGGCTACCTACCCCCTTTGTGAGATTGATTTTTTTACATTCCGGATAGGGTTTTCAATTAGGAATTGATCAATTGAGGGTTGAGAGCTTTTTCAGATTCCATTGATGCATCACTCGGTTTTTTTCCACCAAATTTGGTTGCCCCAATTTTTTTGGCGTACTTTATTTAGGGGGGTTTTATTATTGCAAACCGGGATTCGGCGTACTTTATTTAAGGGGGGTATTTCATTCCAGAGTTGACATCACGTGCATACATACATACTCAGATATATGAATAATACTGAGTATAATTGTCTAAGTGTGATTATGACCACTTGAGTAAACATGTTTTTGTCTTTTGTTTACGATCTGATACTCACCCATAAGATTTCGAAGCTGTTCCAAAGACCCCGATAGGTGTGGCAATTGCAGGGTATAAACAGGACCTGGGAGTGCAGAGATCACACCCGAAAAGGTAGCGGTTTCTGGCGCCTATTACCCACCAGGACAAGCCTTTCATGCTGGCGTTGCATATTGCCCTAGACCTTGATGTTTGTCCACTGAGCACTTCTTTGGCGACAACATAGATGTCTACTCTATTCTTGCGGCTGCCAAGAAGTCATGTGGATGCAACTGGGATATTGGGAATTACCAACCAGACATTTTTTTCAAGCACACCAATGATGCCGTGTGCTTCCCAGGGAATTGAAGCGTGGGCTCCTTAAGATTCAAGCTTGTACGTGGTCATTGGACCAGTACATCATGGGTCCACGCTGCACTAACTATGTTGCTTTTTCCATAGGGATGGCACAATTCCCATCACAGGGGAGTACTCAGAGCTGCTTGAATGATTGGAGACCCATACTAGCAACCTTCAATTCTAGATGGTAGATCACGATATCTATGGTGGAGCTGGGTGTGGTTTGCCGATTATTGACCGCGAGACTGGGAAGATCTGATGCCAGGCCTTGGACCTGGGGTCGGTGACAGCGGCAGCTGAGGCGCCGCCGCAACCAGCAGGAAAGATTGGCATTGCATTGACCATTCTTAACCATCCACTGTTAACCGTGATGAACCATCATGAACCATTGTTGGATCCATGTAACCATGGTTATTAATTGAGTTCGTTCACCATTAGGAGCCATCCATCGTTCTCGACCTCAGTCAACCATTGTGAAGCTTCATTGTTGGCATGGTTCAGTTGTAATGATGAAAAAATCTGGCCTTCACTGAGCATTCTGAACTGACTGCCTTCATCAATAGCTCTAAGCGGTTCTTATATGCAGTAAGCCTTCCTTCAGCCGCCATTCTTATGAACAGTGAGCCTTCATCAAGCCTTCCTTTACCATTTTACAAAACAAGTCTCACAATCATCAAAACCTTCGCTAATTGCTATTTGTTATTAACAATGATGTTAGACATGACTAACCAGAACAACATTACTAAACAGCACACACCATTGTGAACACGCAACAGTTATGATTTGTCATTGGCATCGTTGACCATTTTTAGCCTCCAAACTGGAAACTTCACATGCGGCCCATGTCAATATGATGCTAGTCACAGAGGAATGGCCATATTTTCTGAGGTCAACCATCCCTGGGTTTGTGATTTCCCTTATGGTTCTCATGGAGGAACATGAGGCTGAGCCAACAAACCACTCAAGGGATCCAACAAGTCTCAGTCCCTAAATCCTTCCCCACGAAGGCATGAGTGTGCTGGCACCCCAGTTGCATCCGCAAAAAAGCTTCATGTTGATTGGGAAATTAGAGTAATCCCATGGGGTTCAGAGTGTTCCACTCTAGCAATCTAATGATGAAAGCCATTACAAACCACCTCATCGATTTATCAATAATAGTCTATTATTAATAATCTATCCTCATTATTCATGATGAAATCCATTGGATTCCGACTGGTTTGAGCGTGCGACAGGAGGACGACGGGCCGCCCGAGGAGGTGACGACTGAGACGCGGACAGCAACTGCCGAAGAAGAGGCGACCGGCGGAGCAGCCGTGGGGTGAACGACCAAGGGAACTTGGAGATGGTACCCCCAACAACCAGGTGGTGAACAGCAGATCCACTGGTGGGCACGATGATTTGCGGACATAGCCATGCGTGGTTATGCATAGCCATTCACCCCAAAGCTATTGATGGTTTCCATACTAGAAATTGGCACGTGGGTGTGGGATGTTCAGAACTTATGAGCTGTCAATGATGATGGCGAAAAATCTGAAAATAGCGCTTGAATGGTTCAGTATTGGCTTAAGCGCTTGTACTTGTGGGGGCTTCCTCCAGGGTGCCTGAAAGTTGTGCCATACCCCCAACCCAACCCAGCACAGAACCTTGACACTTCACCTGGACTGCCGAGAAAAACAAGTGCCAATTGATCATTGTGGACAACATTGGTCTCTGAAGCGAGTTGACATCCCAAGGTTATCCATGATTTTTCATAAGACAAGCAACTTTGTTCTAAACCAAATTTGAATTTTCTTAGCCAGGCAATTTCTGCGTACCCTTCGACTGTTTTCCATCATGAACATATCTTCATTTCTTTTGGCAAATTCTTCCTAAGTGTCTTCCTCCCACCAAGAGCCACAGGCAGGTTTATAATCATTTTCGAGAGGGTCCCCAAGCCATCGCTCGTTCGGGATGATTAACCAATCACAACCAATCACAAACAATCAGAACAATGAAAACCAATCGCAACAGCCACAACCAATCACAACCCATCACAACCCATCACAACCAACGATAACGAGGATCTACAATCAACAAGGAGACAAGCAACGGAGGCCATGTTTGTCGGTTGCTCAGGCGGATGCGCTGCTGGCCGCAAAGGCTGGTTGGTCATGGGGGCGCTGCCATGCCGAGGTTGCTGTTGATCTGTAAAAATCATTTTGCTAAGGAAAACAACCAAGCATGTGATACACCAGAATGAGCCATCCCAATATTTGATGGTTTGATGGGAAACACAAGCTATTTTTGGTTGAAAAAAGGACGCTCTGTTAGTTTTCTTGAAACTCCCATGAAGTGTGGGACCTAATCATGTTGCAACATCCGTGGTCCAATTGCACCCTGGTATATCTGGATGCTCTGTGCCACCTCGTGTGCAGGAGAAAGTCAAAAAAGTGAAGCAGAAGAAAGGCCCGAACCAACTGGGGTGCATGTCATGCTCAGGATTGGGATTGGCTCTTCTGATTGGTCAACGGGGTCTCCAACAAAGGCTAGTAGCCTGCATCAGGTTAGGCCGCAGCCACAGCAGCAAAGCCTTAGCTGCTGTTTCTGCGCCAGGTGATGATCAGCCCAAGAGAAAAGCCGCAAAGTACTTGTGGGAAGATCCGGCCAATCAGGCTGGGCTGGTGCCCTTTTGGTGCCACTTCAACTTGGGTTTCGCCCCAAAAAGCAAGCCAACTAGCTAATTTTTGAGATCTCTGGTCTTGATTGCTTCCAAAGGCACCTTTGAACAGGATGAAGGGCTGGAACAATCAAGATACATAACCGATTGGATCAGGAATCTTTTCCAATGTTATTGATCACTTTTTTAATCTGCACCGGCTTGACTTTTTTCAATAGGTAAACCATCACTTTATTAAAAATGGGAATCTTTTCCAAGCATTGAGTGTTATTGATCACTTTATTTTTATCAGCACCGGCTTGACTGATTTCAACAGGTAAACCATCACTAAAAAAATGGTACATACGGTACACCACCAAGTTTATATTTTCAACACCTGGCTTGTGGCGAAGCTGGTGATTTCACTGCAAGTGCACCAGGCAATGGTCACCAACATGTAGGCATCGGCATCAGTCATCAGTCAACAATTCTCAAGCGTCATTGGTAGGAATCACCATGTAGGCATCAACATGTCAATATCAATATGCTCATTGTTCTAAACCATGAAGCAATGTAACCATGTTACCAACCACTTTAGAATGATTCACTGCTATCTACCACGATCTTTTGGCCTTCATCAGTCTTGATTGATCACCATTTACCATGCTTATCACCCATCATCTAGCATCATCAACCCCTTACCAATCTTCAGGTAGGTCAGCACGATCGGCAAGCATGAACAACCATCATCAATTATTGAACTGGTTAGTGGTATGAACCATCAATCATTCGAGGAACACCCAACCAATTCCAATTGATTAGACCATCATCAAGAAAAGTATAGTTGAATCTCCAGCCCATAGGTTACCAAATTGTTAGGTGATGATAGATATAACCAATTGTTGATGGTTGCCCCACAGCAACACTCTATAACCTACCTGGAGCTTGGTTATGATAGTTGATTATGATTTATGATTGTTCTTTGGAATGGTTGATGATAATTCATGGCTTCCAAACCTTACCAATAATAGTGTCAACCACCACCACCATCATTATCATCATCGTCGTCATCATCATCATCATCATCATCATCATCATCATCACCAACCATTAATAATCATCAAGGCTCATGAAGCATCCAACTATCATCAACCTTGCGTTTCATCATCACCACTTGGTTGGCAACCATTGGTACCCCCTGGAAACCATTTATCATCGCAAACTATTTATGATTATCTACCATTAATCACCATTAACTATGATCATCAACCATTCATTATCATTAATCAACTATCAGAATCCATTCTCCATAATCCGTGAACAATCCCGAATTGGATTAATGATCATTTTTTCTAGTTACCCATTCTATCCATTAATCCATTACTCATCATAATCAAAATCCACTAGCAATCCTCATCTATCATCAACCATTACTGATCATCAACCATTAATCATCATCGATCACGATGATTTTTGGCTAACATCATCTATCATCAACCACTATTATCATCAAGTTTCAACCAGTCATTCCATTACTCATCATCATCGACCATGATCATCACAACCACTTGAGTGACTGCAACTCGTCCAAAACGAAGCCCTTCAGCGCGGCCCTTCGGTGCCAGGAGCTGTTGGAGGTGTTGAATCAGGAAACGGCCACGAAGCGAACGGCGACGTCGAGCCGTGCCAGGTGTGGGGGCGGTGGGTGGCGATGTGATGAGTGCTGGTTAGTGATGACTATGGTTCATAATCGATGGTTGAGACAATGGTTGATCATGGTTGATATTGCTTAGTGATGGTCAACAGTGGTTTGTAGTGCTGGTTAGTCATGGTCAACAGTAGTTTCACAGTACCAATCATGATTAATAATGGTTGATAATCATGGTTTTCATGGTTAATTCGTGCGGGTTAGTAATCACGGTTGTCAATATTATGGTTTATAATGGTCGGTAGTGGTTAATGATGGTTAATTGTCATGGTTCATTGCTGGCAAATGATGCTTAATGAAGGCTTCATGATGGTTGATCATGGTCAATGTCAGGTGAATGGCTTTGGTTAATCATGATGTAGCATGATTAATGAAAGGTAATAGTTAATGCTAAATGGCAACCATAAATCATAAATATGGCTATCATCATTAATCGTTGTTATCAGTGGTGAATACTGGTTGATGGTAGATGCTTGATGCCGGTTCGAGTAGCACGGGAGAAAAGCCAACACAGGGGAATATAATCTCAGTTGCTGAGTGTATTGTGTAATCATGGCTAGTTGATGCTTGTGGGGTGTTGATGATCTATTTATGATCACGTTACTGGGTTTTGTCAATTGTTGCCACCGGTTCAGCGTGGTCGAATGATAATTAATCATGTTTCATGATGGGGATAACCAACAAGGAAGAGATATTGCCAAGGACGGTGCCACCTCCAACCGAACACCGCACCGCCTCGGAGCAGGGTGGAGAAGGATGGCGTGCTGCTGAAAGCTGGAGCTGCAGAGGAGGGAGCTATGCTGCTAGTAGCACTGATGGTGTCACGAATGATGGATCTGGCTCCTGGGTATGTGATGCATTTGAGCAACAACGATTCAGTGGATGTTTTGATAGGGTGTTTAACTGCAACTATCGCCAGGGGATACTATCGATGCTTGTTTTGGATATCTTTCGAGCCGCCACTGGGAATGCTAGCAAACGACACGCGTGGGAGAAGGTGGCTATATGTTAAGCACTTGCAGCCATGGGAACAACTTCAGGTGATATGCGAAGAGGATATCGGCCCACACATCTCTGTGCTTGGACCAGTGTTGGTTTGTCAAGAAGTCATTATATACTAGTTTTACTTAGCTAAATGGATCTTGGGTGAACTACCGGAACTACCGGTTGGTTGGCCTCTTCACCAGGGGAGAAACGTGCCGCTGACATGGCCTACCCAGATGAACGAACCACTGGGGACCAAGCAGGACCACAGGATATGGGGACCTGGGATCACTTCCAGGACGCCTTGGAAGCATCCAACTTCCTCCAAGAGGAGCTGTCCCAGGGAGAGAATTGCTGGATGGATCAACATGGAGTGGCTCATGATGGTTGATGATGATTCATGGTTCATCAGCTTGAGTTTAATGACACCTATGCTTAACGAATATGATAAATGATAGTTCATGATGGTTGATGATGATTACCGATGGTTCATGATCAGCCATTCGTGGTCAATGATGGTCAATCATGCTTCCCCCTGTAGTGACAAGTCATTTTCTGCTGCTCTGCCAGGAGCTTTTTTCGCGACGAAAACGTGGGGCTGCCCAGCCGCCAACTCGTGGGCCTTTCGTCGTGTGACGACGTGAGGTGTCTCCATGAAATCAGAGGTACCCAGCACCAGGGAGAAAATCTGCAGAAATGGACTTCTGTAGGAAATCTCCACATCCATGAGCACGGTCGACCTTTCTGGAAGTCTTGGACTCAGCGATTTCCGTGACTCAAAAGGCACAACCATTTGGGTTTGGCCCCAAAATTGCACGCCATACACGTAGATATTTGGCTGCTAGGTGGGCTGGGCATGGCTGGCCTGTTTTCTTGCTTATCAGCCCACCAGGTTTGACTTCCTGCCTGAAG
>VSDK01026072.1:14783-44939 GCA_009767595.1 Symbiodinium kawagutii | reverse complement strand
TATCCAGGTAGGTATGGACGGGGGGGGGTATCTAAGGATCCCTCCATCACTCAGGTTTTCTTTTTTGACAAACCCTATGACTGATTATGATATGTTCTGGATACTTTTTGTTTTGGGGCCTCAAAATTTGTTGCCACTTGAATAATCAGGAGCTTATTAACCAAGTATTGTTGACACCGTCGTAAAGCTTGCATCCATTTATTATCCGTTCATCATCCATTCATCAACCATGAATCGACCACTGATCAATCATTCATGAACCCGTAACCATGAATCAAACATTCATTAGCTTTGAATTTAATTTGAACAATCCATGAATCAATCGTTGCCTCACTATTTTATCAAGAGTAAGAAGTGGTAATCAACTTTCAACCTATTAGTCAACTATGAACTACCCAGTGACTATTGATAGGTTAACCAGCACTAGCATGAATCAGCAACCATCAAATCAAGCCACAATATATATTTTTCCCCAGATAGCTGACAAGCTATAAGGGGTTCTTACTTCTCAATGGTAGGGCCTTGAATCGGCGTTTTTTTTGCCGCTGCTATGCTGGTCTTCCCTTTGTTCCCCCTTTGTCTTTCCTTTGTCTCCCTTGTGGCTCTGGATCGGTGCTTTGTTTGCCGCTGCTCTGCCTCATGCTTGTCTCCCTTTGTCTCCCCTTTGTCTCCCTTTTGTCTTTCCTTTGTCTCCCTTGTGGCTATGGATCGGCGCTTTGTTTGCCGCTGCTCTGCCTCATGCTTGTCTCCCTTTGTTTCCCCTTTGTCTCCCTTTTGTCTTTCCTTTGTCTCCCTTGTGGCTCTGGATCGGCGCTTTGTTTGCCGCTGCTCTGCCGCTGGTGATGCTTGTCTCCCTTTGTTTCGCCTTTGTCTCCACTTCGTCTCCCCTTTGTCTCCCCTTTGTCTTTCTTTTTCTCCCCTTTGTCTTTCCTTTGTCTCCCTTGTTGATCGGCGCTTTGTTTGCCGCTGCTCTGCCGCTGCTCTGCCGCTGCTCATAATTGTCTCCCCTTTGTCTCCCCTTGTCTTTCTTTTGTCTCCCCTTTGTCTTCCCTTTGTCTTTTCTTTGTCTCCCTTGTGGCTCTGGATCGGCGCTTTGTTTGCCGCTGCTTTGTAGGTGCTCATGCTTGTCTCCCTCTGTCTCGCCTGTGTTCCCCCTGGTCTCCCCTTTGTCCCCCTTGTGGCTCTGGATCTGCGCTTTGTTTGCCGCTGCTCTGCTGCTGCTCATGCTTGTCTCCCTTTGTCGCCTTTCCCTTGTGGCTCTGGATCGGCGCTTTGTTTGCCGCTGCTCTGCCGCTGCTCACACTTGTTTCCCTTCATGTTTGACCTGTTGGCCTTTGTCTCCCTTCATGCTTGCCTTGGCTTGTTTCCCTTTGTCTCCGCTTTGTCTACCTCGTGGCTCCGGATCATGTTTTGAACATATTACCGTGAACAAACCACGCAATTCAAAACGCAGGTTTATGGTACACACCCTGGAAATCCTTGTGCGCAATGCGCCCGCTATCTGGGGTCTATGCTGGTGTAATTAAACTATCTTCACAATCTTTCAAGCACTGATGAACCATCGATAAACCATCACTTCACCCATTGACCGACCGACTTCACCCATTGATCAACCACCAACGAACCATTCACCCACCCACGTTGCAGTTTTGCCAGGTGAGTGTGACGTTTCAGCTCTGCCCGAGGAAGCCTGCATCAGTCAGAAATGGGAGCTGATAAAGGGTCAACGAGTGGATAATCAATGGCCAAACGGCGGGTCATAAGTGGTGAACTATGGTTGATTTGTGGTGAAATTGCAGTCAATTAGTGGTGAATTATATCATAGTTGATTAGTTAGCTAGTGATCAATCAATAGTTAATGGTTGATACTGCTTTATGTCGATTGATTAATCATTGGTTGACAAGGGTTGAGTAATGCTTGATTCACGGCTATTTAGTGGTCAATAACGCTTGATGGTTTAACCAACAGTGGGTCTTGGAT
Source organism: Symbiodinium kawagutii (assembly GCA_009767595.1). Classification (NCBI taxonomy): domain Eukaryota; class Dinophyceae; order Suessiales; family Symbiodiniaceae; genus Symbiodinium; species Symbiodinium kawagutii. The sequence goes on along the minus strand of VSDK01026072.1, from coordinate 42,958 downwards.
GGCGAAAAGATAGTGGTTAGTTCAATGCTATTGATGATCTTAAACAAATCGTATTTATGCCGTTTGACGCATGCTGAATTCATAGTTGCTCATTAATGAATTCCCAGCTGATCAATGGTTGAGTAGTGACAATTGATGGTTACCAATTGCTGATTCATACATAGTCCATGGTTGATTAATTGTTAATAAATGGTAGATACATTGGCAGTCAATGGCTGGCCATTGGTTACCAACTGCTTCAGAAAAGGCTATTGAGCCACACTGGTGTTGATCATGTGGTTGATTAATTAACTACTGAGTTATCACCATTAACTAACCAGTGAACATCGATTAATCAATACTAATTATAACCAACTACTAACTCAGCGATTGATTAACCTATAAATCATAATTAACTATATACTATTAGTTGCTTAAACTTTATCATGATTGTTGTAGCTTACACCCTATCCTGATTCGTATTAACTGCTATAGATTTCCTCATCATTTACTCATCGTCGTTGATCCGGTCCAGGAGATGGGCGTGTATGCCGTGTACGACGACAGCGAGCGGCTGCAATACATCGGCCTCTCCAGGCCACCAAGCAGCGGTTGTTGGCTGCTAAGAATCAGCTGGTTGGCAGATGATTAATAGGGGTTGATGTTTAGGATGGTTGATGGTTGATGGTTGATGGTTGATGGTTAATTGATGGTTAATGATACTTGATGATGAACAGTGATAGTTAATGATGGTTAATGATGCTTGGTGATTAGCATCACCAGTGAATGATGGTTAATGCTGGTTGAATTGATGGTTGTTTGGTGGTGCTTGAACAGCTGCCAAGAATCTGCAGATGATACACCCGCTGATGAACCATCAGCCTCTGGTATGAGCTAAGAACTAGCAGATGATTGATTGGCCAGTTGCTCCTAGTTGACTAGCCGACCACTGGCTGGTGGTTGCACGGTACTAGTTAAGTGTAGTGAAGTAAGTATCAATTGCAAGCAACAGCTTATAGATCGCTAGTTAATACCAGTTGCAAACCAGCAGGTTGCAACCACCACTTTCACGGAATAGTGGGTCAACAACTTTTGGTGAGACCACGGTTAACGATTTGCTATTCAACGCTGAATCAGCTGAATCGAAAGAGAATGCCATGGTCGAAAGGGGAGGGCATCTATTTGAGTATATCTACAGATAATGAGTTCTGTCATTCAACCGATAGGTATATCCACACAAAACATTCGGGTGGTTCATAAAGTATCCACACCATTCAACTGATAGTTCAATCATTATATCATTCCATACCAACACTAGGTTCTATGGCGAAAGGTGCATCCGCCAGCTCTGGACATCCCGACGCTGGAATCTGAATGACACATCCCGAGAAGTCTGACGTGTAATTCAGGAAACTAATATGATTCACACAAATCCGGCACAACGATCCGAGTTCCAAGTAGACTTTCCATGGACTTCCAACAAGGGCTTCCCGTAGCAACTTGGAGCCCTCTGTCCCTCGAGATGAACGGTGAAGGGCTGATCGTGGCCCCAATTTTCAGGTGGTTTCCGACAGGCTTTCTTGCAGACAGGATCATTTGTCGTTGGACATCTTGGTATGATTTCGTGGATAGTGATTAGTTTTAATGAGCCATTGTTAACCATGGTTGGTGGAACCTGATTGTTAGCCATTGTCAATTATAAGTTCACTATTGATTGACCATTAGATAACCATTGGCAAACCATTAGATAACCATTAGGTAACCATTGATTAACCATTAGACAACCATTCATGAACCAGTAGATAACCATTGGCTAACCATGCCGGATATCCACAAATTGCTCCAACGTTGTCGTGACATCGCCCGTGAAGGAACATCCAAAAGAGCGTGGAGACGCATGGCAAAGCCATCGGTGTCAGAGAGGCGGCGAGTGCAGGAGTGCGGATGGAGGCATTTCTGTGTCTACTTGGCTATGGGTCAAGCAGTTAAACAACTAACCAATGGTTAACTAGCTGGTTATAATGGTTGATAATAGGGGATCATGAGCAACAATAGTGGGGGATACACCAGCTGTATGGCTATGGGTCAATATTTACCAACCAATAGTGGTAGCGATTACCCAACCAATCATAGGGAAAACAATGGCTAATGATGGGGGAACCAGGGGTACAGGGTTTTGACCCACAGCCACTTGTCTTCATGTTTCTTTATGTATTCGTGCATTCAGGTATAAGAACGGATACAAACAACGATAAGTACATACCAGTATCAGTATATGAGTATGTGTACACACTTATGTATAATGCACATACGCACGTGTGTAAAAGTGAAAGTGTTTGTGTGCGTGTGAGTGCATGTTTTTATAGGTACTCTGTACATGCGTAGCAGATCAAAACATCAAATGTGTGCATACGGTAGTCAATCTTGTTCTTTCACTTTCGACTGCTGAAGCACGTGGTTTTTGGAAGCACATTGTATTGCTGTTCAGAGATTGTACAAGCTGTGTTTTTTGCTCTCGCGCACCCACATTTGCAATTCCACATATCATTTATCGTAATTTATCGTGTTCTTACATTTGATGGACAAAATATAAGTATGCATGTATGTGTGATACATCATTCCGAACATTTCTATTGGGTTTAGTTGTACCTTGTAGTGATGTTACAGGCATCACATTTTGAGAAATGTTGTAAGCACAGGTATGGTATCATTCTTCTCTTGAGTTGGCTTTCAGAGAGAGTCATGCGCCTTTGCAAACCAAGATTCCCAAGCTCCGTCGATCTGGTGCAACCCCAAGAGTCAATGGAACAACAAGCCAAATGACTTCGGTACCCCCAAGAGAAAGTGATGATTGGCACTGTAATCATTTTTGTGTTATTGATTGGTTTGGTTTGCTCAAGCAGATGCATAAATTGCTTTTGTTGGTGCATCTACGTGCGCATACACGCATGATAACAGCTAGATGTTGCTTTCTAACTGAGACAAACCTTCAAATGCAAGACCATGTCTTTCTATATGCGCATACGTGTTCATATGTTCAGGTCGCAGAAGGGGAACCTATGTACCAGCAAATTTGAACTAATCGTGTTGCAAGCTGCTGGTTCAGCTGGTGAATCCAGTTGAAGCTGGTTAGTCAGCTGGTTAGTCAGCTGGTGACTCAGCTGGTCCACCACACCCAGCTGGGTTCACCACTCAGGCGATGATTTATTCAGCTCCCATGTGGTTCCCTGGTGGCAAGGCCGAGCTCATTAGCTCCGTGAAGCTGTTGGAGATGCCGGACGGCACCAAGGAGGAGCGAGTCGACGAAGCAATGGTGGTCGATGATGGGGTAGCCTCAAATCATCTCATCTTGACATATATGAAGCATTTATAGGAATAAACTGAATAAAGCATCAATTCAATAGGGGTCCCATAGAGGTCCCATATGACTTGAGAAATCTCCAAACGATGGCGGTTGAGGTGCTGATGGTATTGGTGTGCTGAGTTCATGGTGGTTGATGATGGTTCAGGTGCTGCTTGATGGGAAATGATGCTGGTTGATTAATAGCGGTAAATGGTGGGTTGATTCATGGCAGTTAGTTGATGGCGAACTAAGGGTGGTTGATATGGTGATGGTGGTGTTTCAATACTGGTTTACGGAGGCGATGGTGAATCAATGGTGAGCTATCTCGGGGTGAACGAGCTGTTTGGTGAGTGGTGGTCATCGGCGGTGAGTGGTGGCAACGGATTGGGGAATAGTGCTCATCAACCAATGGTCAATGTGAACTGCTATGAACCGGCATAAACATGGTGCTTGGTTAGTGGTTGAAAAGTGATGAAGAGTGGTTCATTTTGATTGTTAGTGATGCATGGGGATGCATATTGTCCAGGAATGTCAATGGTTGATACTATGTAGTGGTCAACCAGTTATCTATCCACTATAATATTCGTATAGTGAACCATCATCAACCTTCATCAACTATCATCAACCAGCATGAAGCAACATGAAGCAGACTGAAGCTTCATCAAGCATCACTAAGTCATAAATCACTGGCCCGGTTTCTTGCCGTGTCCACGTGTTGACGGAGCCCGTGTCACCGTTGTGGAAACGGGGGACCGCAGAGCCCAGTTGCAGGAGCTCAAGGGTGTTTGGGAGTTTTGGCTCAAGGACCCGTGGTGATTTCTGGGCGGCCCCGGGTGGGATCCACAGTGGTAGGTTCCGTGGTGGGATCCGCATGAATAACCAATGGTTGATAATGATGAGTAAATAATGGACCTTAGTGCTGGTTAAAAGTGGTTGATAGTGGTTGACAATGGTGAATAGTGGTGATTAGTGTTCAATAGTGGTTGATACTTCTAGTGGTTAGCAATGACCATTGGTAGGTTCTTGCGGACTGTTCTTGCAAGGCTGTTTTCCACCAGGGCCATCCCAGGTCGAACGAAATTGAGAGAAATTGCCAGCACGAAGCATCCGGGAGGGATATAGAATTGACTGTTTGATACACTGATTGACACAACACATCAATTTTCGAATGTCTGATTTCACATTACCATATGATCACCGCACTTTTTTGACTTTGTAGCATTCACAGGGTATTACCTGCAAACTAAAATTATCCCACTTTAAACACATTGATTTTCAAATGTATGATTTCACATTTATCATATGAATTCATATGATTATATACCCCACTTTAAACATAGTCATAGTCAAATCTGGTTGGTGGTTTTAAACATTTTTTATTTTCCCTAGTGACTATTAACACATGGTTGGTTGACTAAAATTGTTCATAGGGGTTGAAACCACCAACCAGAAATGCATTTCATATCAAACATCGGGTATCAAATCGCCTGCATTGACTCCACTGGCCGAAGTGGGGCCAGGTCTTGCATGCTAATAGAGACCCATGGAGCCTGGTCAGGTTAATTGATGGCTACAGGGGAAGCATGGTGAATAATGGGAAGTTCAGCATGGTCAATGATGATCATGATGCTAATGATAGTTGATATTATATAAGAACTATATACTAACACCATCATTTGGCCAAACCTCCACCGACGAGTAGGAGACATTGGTGATGTTGTCAACCACTTCGTAAGTTTGAAGTCATCCTGAGGGATATTTGTTACTCCCTGCCAGCGCTTGTTATGGTAGCTGTAGCATGGCCAACATGATTCATAGTGGTTCATTCACAATGGCATAGTTCGTCATGGCTCATGAACAATGATCGATTGTTTATTTTTGTTACAAGCAGTTGATTGTGCTGAACAATTTGGTCAGTGTTCACTTCCCCTGAATTCCTTCTAGTGGCTAATCCATGCAGTTTTGGATGGATGTTGGGGTTGGATGTCCGGGGCATGGGATTGGTAGTTCTGCAAGCATAGCTTCGCTGGGGAACAGCGAGTTCTGCCGGTCGACATCAGGAGCACTTGGGCAATGGCGGCGAGATCCCCGTTGGGTCCGCCTGGGCATGTCTTGGGGGCTGGATGGATCATGGCGACTCATGAACGACCTGGCGAGGTAAATTATTGATTGGGCTTGGCCGCTTGCCCGTTATGAATCAGCATCAACCATGAATCAATCATCCCACCCTTGATTAACCATAAGATTGACCACAGGATTAACCATACGATCAACCAAAGGATGAACCGTAAGATTAACCACTACTAGCCATTTAGTATTGGACTGGCCATCGTTTAACCGTTGGATTAAGCATTGGATCCCATTGGATTAACCTAGGATTGACATCATAATCCCCGTTGATGAACGTGTCATCAAGCTTGATTAACATCACCCCTGAGATAAACCCCTTAGATTAAGATCATTAACCGATCAACCATCAACCAAGAATTGGATTCGTTAACATCTGCCATCAACATACCCGTGATTAATGCATTATTAATCCATTATTATCAACCAGTAACATCCTTCACCAACTGGTTAATCCTAATTCATCATCAACCAGGTGGGTTAAGATTATGATTAACCCTTTGATTAGTCAATTGATTGACTGGCCAATTAACCATTTCGTGAAGGATGTTACTGGTGGGGCTAGATCTTAATCCATCATTATCAACCATGAAGGGTGCACCATCCACCATCCACATTTAGTTAATTTGATAAAGGTTTAACCCATCCTTTGGGTTAATCGATCATGTTACTGGCGGGGCTAACTGTTAATCTATCACTATCCCGCCAGGAATTGTTATCCATTATCACCATCATCAACCATTAAAAAGGATATAATCCGCCACCAGTAACATGATGGATTAAAGGATCCTAATCAACCATTACCAACCATTTTCAACGATTCACCATTACCAACCATTACTAACCATAAACCATTCACCAACCATTATCCAACCATTATCCAACCATTATCCAACCATTCACCATTACCAACCATTCACCATGATGAACCACTAACCATTCAAGGATCCTTCTCTACCAACCATTCACCAACCATTAACAACCATTATCATTATCACCATTCACCAACCATTAATCATTCACCAACCATTATCCAACCATTGACCATTACCAACCATTCACCATGATGAACCACTAACCATTCAAGGATCCTTCTCTACCAACCATTCACCAACAATTAACAACCATTATCATTATCACCATTCACCAACCATTAATCATTCACCAACCATTATCCAACCATTGACCATTACCAACCATTCACCATGATCAGCCCACTGAAGGATTCCACAACCTTCGCCCCTCAAAAAAGGCGGGTGCACGATCTCCACTGCCCTCCTGTGCGCCAGGAACCTGCCGGAGAACGCTCCGGGAGCAGATCCTCGTTGGAGAAGTCGAGGGGCACAGGTGAACCGTTGGAGTGTGGGCTTAGGGTGGGCTGGGCAGGTGGTTGGGTAGGTGGTTGGGTGGGTGGGGCTAGGAGGTTGGGTTGGTTGGGTTGGTTGGGTTGGGGTTGGTTGGGTTATGGCTGAGAAATGGCTGCTTGATCATGGCAGTTTTTTTTACGAAATCATGATGAATTGTGGTATTGATGATGGTGAATCATGGTTGTGATGATGGTTGTTGAGTGAATGGTTAGCAGGTCGTGGTGCTTGGTTTTTGATGGTTCAACTTTGGCGGTTGATATGGTTGCCTAAGGAGAATAGCTCCAGGGATCCAACTCAAAGAGTGGTATTTGTGGAGGATGCGACTACCAAAATACCTATGCACACTGAATCACGCCATGTCCATGGGAAAAGCACCTTGGTGGATTTGATCCAGATATGAATTGTTAGTTAATCATGAATGATACACAAATCATAGATTAATGATGGTGCTTTTGATTCATTTTAGATATGAATTGCTAATTAATGATGTTGTCAATACCCACCATTAATTATCTACCATTGAATCTACCATTTAACACCATGAATTGTCAATTAATGTATGATGCACTTCACAAAACTTCAGCTGGTCAGCCATGGTGAATTTTTCTCTATGCTGTGGGACAAAAGTAATCGCGCTACAGTCACAGGGATGTCCGACTCGTTTCCGCACTTGTACAACATTGGGTGTGCTATTCTTGAGCTTTTGGCCTATGAGAACGTGTCAGTGGTCCATGAAATTGTGGACTAGCAGAGCTCTGTTCATTTCTGGGTCCAGTTGCTGTCATATTTCCAGTTGCTGCAGAACCATCCATTTCACTCAGACATCAAACTGTCTCTTTCCTTGGCGGAAACATGGAAAGGTAGACATGCCAAAACTGCTGTTGGATGCACGACAGTTGCCCCTCAGATCAATTTGGTTCCTCACCGTTGATGCTTGCTGCTTGTGTGCCTACTCTGGCAGTCTCAACAAGACATGCCGCTTTAAGAATGACTCAATGATGGACCGCTCCCCATAGTTGCGACGGTGGCCAAAATCGCGAGCTGAAAGCGGCAACCCAATTTCAGCTGAAAATTGGTTGGAAATATTGCTGCTGTGGAGATATGCGACAGGGTCCTTCTCCCTACCATGGATGGTTATCATTCGTGGATGGATGCCTGGCTTTTCGTTCCGTGGTGGAGCAACCAAGGATGCACCATTGCAACGAGCACCTGAGAATCAGCCAGCAATCAGCGGTTGACCATCAGAATGGAAACCAGCTGATTGATTTGATTGCAAAGCATTTTGAGAATCCTCCACTCGAAACATCAAATCAATCACCATTTTTACTGTCAATGTTAACCAATCGATCCACGTTGACACTCACATCTTTGAGTTTGAACCAGGGTGAAAACCAATGTGAACTGATAATGCTGTTAATGTTAACCAATCAAGCTGTCTTAGCCAATGCTGTTAATGTTGACCAATCAATGCTGTTCATGTCAACCACTCAATTTCTTGACCATTACCATTCACATTGTGATTTATGATTAACCATGAGCACCAACATTAATCACAATTAACCATTAACCACAATCATTAACCATTATCAATTAACCATAATCATTAACTATTCGCATTAATGTTAATTAATTATCATAGTTTATCATTCACCATACTATGATTAACCATAGTTAGTGATTAATTATCAGTTAATCATAGTTAATGATTGTTTACCACTGTGAAGCGTTTGAGTGTGGGAACCTGCGGAGCCACGCCTTGGAAGCCGCGCAGCTGAGACCATCAGCTGGTCTCAGCTGGTCTCCAGGCCAAGCCTTCGCTGAACCTGGGCGGTGTGGCAGGCGGGGGTGGCCAGGCGGAAGGCTAGGATCTGAGGCCGAAGGCTAGGATCTAAGGTTGATAAATGATGGAATTTGATGATGAATTGAGGGTTCACGATGGTTAACTGATGGTGATGATTGATGGTTCATTGATGGTTCCTTGATCACTGATGGTTCGTGGATGATTGATGGTTCGTTGATGGTTGATTGATGGCTAGGCGCTGCAAAACTCACGCTTAATTGCTGCTGTATTGCTGCTGAAAATCAGCTAGCCATAGACAGCCAGTATGATCCATCACCAGCTGTGCAGCTGAACAGCTGCTGGGGGTAGCTTCATGGTGGCTTCATGGTGGCTTCATGATGGCTAATAGTTAATGATTGTGATTGATAAATGAAGGTGAACTGGTGATGAAAAGTATGAATTTTAGTCTGCTTATTCCTGTTTAACAGATCAACGGTGGTGAATCGTTCATGGAATACGTTGACACATCGCGTTTTACGAGCGGACAAGGCTGTAATATCTTGTCGGAATGGATAGATCGTGCTGATCAGAGATCATTCCTGAGGATATCGCTGATCTAGGATCATCTCCCAGTAATGATCATGGATATACTAGGATCATCTATGATCAGTACTAGAATCTAGGATATACCCGTCCTTTCATTTCAGATCATCTCCTTGGTTCCTGGGGCTTTCTTCATGAAAGGCCAGGTCTTTGGGGGGATCCCGGCTGGCGCGCGGCAGGCCCGGACCAAGGTATGGCCTTCCCTGGGATGAACGTCAGCCAAGGGATGCCACCATTCAGCATGGTTTATTCATGGCCAACTATCAGCCATGGGTTTACCCCTTGATTAACCACCGTTCATGTTGACAAACTAAGCATACATCAAGCATTATTTCAATCATTTTGCGGTCTTGAATCACCCATTTATGATGCAGTTCAGTTGATTCACCATCATGAATCATAAACAATCAACTAATCATCAACTACGCATTGGATTTACCATGAACTGCCCATTCAGTAACCGTCAAGTTACGATCCACTCGCCATTCACCCTCGGCTTGAGCGTCTAGGATATAATCATCAGACTAATCATCCGACTAACCATCCGACTAATCATCCAAGTAACCATCCACCAACCATCCAACTAACCATCTACTTACCATCCACTCACCACCTTCAACTTCCTGGTTGGTGCCGCGGGATCCGGTGCCTCAGGCATTGCTTCCCAGGCTGAAGCTATGGAAGCAGTGAGGCACTTCCATCCCCAGGGGCAAGATCTACCGAAAGGTTCCCCCAGTGGGCTTCAGAACCCATTAATGGGTGGATGTAGGTGGTTACTAGGTGCTTATACATGGCTACTCATGCTAAGAGATCTGGATAGTTTAGAATGGTACTGTATGTGCTATCGAATTGATAGCGAACAAATTCATGATATTAATTGCTGGTTTTTGATGATTAATAGCGGTTAGTGGTAGTTTGGAATGGTCAATATTGATACTGGTTGGTATTGGCTACTCTTTGGGTCAAAGATGAGTGCTACTCGATGGGTGAAAATGCTTGATATTCATCAATGGCTAGTGGTGATAATGGTTACTAGTGGTTAAGAACGGCCCACGGGGGTGAACGATAATATTTGAACGCCTCCATAAATCACAGCAGTAGACGTTAATGGCTTTCATGATGAAGATCAATCGTTTGTCCCATAAGGGATGGTAGCCAAGAATGATAGGTGCATACCCAGAGCAAGAATGATTGATGGGTTCAACATGCTTAGCCAAATGTTAATGAGTGGTTATTTTGGTGGAGAACTAATGGTGAATCTGTCGTTGAGAGCACTTGATGATAGGAGACAACAACTACTTATCATGATTGATGGATGATGGACAATCAGGCGGTAAAATCATATACTGTAATATACTGTATATGTACATACATACGTACATGCATATACAATACATTGTGTCTTGGGAGATCGAACAGTTAAAAAGGCCTGATAACATTCAAGAGTTGGTGAATCACCAAGTATTGAGCTAGCAATTTCAGGGGTGGATGCGTAACATGGACTTCTCAGATCTTATCAGTATCTTAAGCACAAGTTGCCGCTATTTCAAAAGTGCAACTCTCGGCTTTTGGGTGATTTTCACTTTAAGAATCGCTCAGGTTTGAATCTGAACAGATTTTCACATATCTATTGAATAGAATGAAAACCGTTTGTGATAAGTGTAGTAATCTATACCTCGCCACCGGTCGACAGTTTTCACAGTGGAGCGACCCATCCGGTCATGACATTTTCCTGCCATGACAGGCAGGCGGTTGAGGAGAATCCCATTGTGTTGCTGCTGGGTTGCATCGAATTCCGGGGTTGATGAGGATAGTGAACGGATAGTTGTTGGTGGTTACTAGCAAAGTGGTTGATTAACGAACCATGATGTTTCGTGGTTAGTGGTTAGCGGTTCATGATGGTTGACAGCTGGTTCATGAGGTGGTTACCGTATGTTGCTGTAAATGACGGTTGACATTGCATGATAGCGGATCGTTTACCAGCCATAAACCATCATGATATTCAGTCACCACCATCAAACAGCTGTCAACCATCGTTAACCAAATCTTAACGATCATTAAGCGTCATGGCAACCACCATTGACCATGTTTGATCATCATCAACCATTGGTACCCATGATCAACAGTTAATAGCCACCATTACACCTTCATCGAGCAGCTGAGCGACCTATCAACCATCATGCCTTCATAGCAGGTCTTTTGGAGGGTTCTACGATTGCCAGACGCCATGCTGACCAAACAGTTTGCTGCTTAAGAACTGTCAATACTTTTTATGAATGGTGCTTAGTAGTGGTTAAGAATGGTGGCTGACCATTGTCGCTATTATTGTTGATATCTCAAGGGTTGGTTGTGACCAGTGGCTGTGATTGTGAGCTATCCCTTTGGTTGGTTGCGGTGTTTGCAGTGATGATACCAACATGGGCATGGGTGTTTCTCAAAATTGGGGACCCCCAAATCATCCTGAAATAGTCTGATTTAGATGATCAATGGGTGAGTTGAGGGGGGTCCCCGATTTGAGAAACACTCACATTGATCACCTCACAATGGTTATCTGTTGTTGATTATTGGTTGATGGGTATTGGTTGATGATGCCAACCTTGATCACCTTACAATGATACAAATACTAGTCGCCTCGAAAGCGAGAGTCGCCAGAAGATTTTGCTTGAAGCCAGTGAAAGGTCTCAAGTGACGGCTGATGGCTGTGTGTGCGACACATTTTTCTGTGCAGGGCTTGTTAAGCATATTTTTCTTGGGATCTTGCTTGGTGAATTGGCAAATTTATTGCTGATTGATGGGTTGGTTAATGGCGGCCATTCGAAGTGCTAGTTGGCTTATGATATTGAGTGGTGAGTTGTGAGTTCAACCCGCTTCTCTCCCAGGTTTTTCAACTTGACCAAGACTTGAGAATCTCCAGATGGATCATAGCTACTGAGCCATCAATATGCTCGATCTAACAATTACTTACGAGTAAGCCTACGTGCTGAAAACCGAACAATAAGTCACTTATCAACCATGAGTTTGTTGACCACCCTTATTCATTGAGCAACCATTCAGAAAATATCACTCATCAATCACCATTCATCAACCATTAATGTGAGCCCTGACTCAACCATGAATTATCCATTTCTTTAGCGCGGGATAGCCATTGATTCCGCAGCAAAAAGCCTCCGATCAACTGTCAATGAGTCATAAATGAACCATTGATGAACCATAGACTCACTATTACACCAATGGTCTCCATTGTGCAACCATTAATGATGAGCCATAAACCATTAGTTAGCCATCAATAGTCACCAATTTCAACCATGCTTCACCATGATTCACCATGATTCACCACGGGTTCACCACGGCTTCACCACTGATCACCTTGGGATGGCATGTGAGGTTCATGAAGGGAACTCCAGCGATGCCGCAGTGACTTGGACGTCTCAACTGCGCCCAGAGTTGCCAGGATGGTTTGCAGTTGCTATGAATGATAAATGACATAGCAATGATGATCAGTCATACTGGTTAACACCAGTCAACACTGCTCAATATGATTGAAATTATTTATCTATGATAGCAATGATTAGTTGACACTGGTTAAGAATTATCAATGATGATCAGTATTCATCAAACAATGATTGCGTCATGCTGAATGATGATGGTTGATCGAGAATCATGGTTAAAATGGTTGCGCATTGATATTGATATGATTGAAAATGGTTCAGAATGTTTGCATAATGTTTGATAGTGGTTGAGAATGATCAATAGTGGTAAACAACAGCTGCTGTTAGCAATGGTTCATGGTAGATAATGGTCATGGTCAATGGTTGCTCATGCTGTTGAATGATGGCCAGTAGTTCACTATTGGGAATAAAACCCTTGTTGATATTAGTGCTGACTAGCCGTGGGTAACACTGGTTCATTGTTGTTGGCAGCTATTCAAAATGACTACAGCTTGTTGATAATGGTCCATACTGATAAACGGTAGTGAATCGATGGATCATTGATGATGTTTAACTAGCGACCGTAACCATAAAGCTGCCTTGAAACATGGTTGAACCACTATGAATCAATATAAACTGAATATGATTGACTGATGTTGTTGATTATGAACCTGTAATAAACCAGCATTGGCCACGATTCACCAAGTAGAAGCTACCATTGACCGCCATGTCGACTTGGTGATGCTCTCCCGCCGCCGACTTGGTGATGTCGACAGGGTGTACCATGCATCCGTACTCAACTTGGTCAATGAAAATGAGAAGGCCCTGATTTTGGGTGCCCTGGTTCAACATTCCAACACATATTCTCTCAATGATCAGTTTGTGTTTGGTTTACACTGTGTATAGTTTGTGGGTTTGTGGGTTTCACAAACAAACGCTCGAAAAAATTCGTCAGTTCCCATTTTGCACTGACCTTCGCCTGTCAGGTGCGGATTTAGCGCGCGCACATCGGGACTTCTGCGAGAGATAGGTGGGGACGCCCGTAGGTGGAACCAGGGATGACAGTTTGATGGAAGAAATCATCACTACGTGGGAAAAGGTCAGATGACTGCATTCCGTTGTCGCAACGTTGCTCAAATGCTTGCATTTCAATGGCGATAGATGTAGAAAGCTGCAAGCCACTTGCTAAGTCGCATAAGAGGTTCGTGCATGGTGCAAAATGAGAGAAGAAGCACAGCCAAAGCATGATGAAAGGATGGGAAGGTGCAATCCTGTACCAGAAACCTGCGGGGTCAACGAGCCTAGCATCGCATGGAACGGGGGGTCGGGCAATCGGACAACCTTCGCGGCAGGCATCCCGTTTGAGACCGTGAACGTGCTGGACGAGAACAACAACCCGGGTGTGCGGGAGGCCATTTGTGCTAGCGAGTCACATGCAGTGGCTTATTAAGGGTTGTAACTTATTAAGGGTTGTAACTGTCATAATTAGGGAATAACAACAAACAATAAGGGTCAACCGGTGAACCATAGGTTTTCTGACTCAGGGGGCACTAATCTAGTAGGAAACCAGGTTTTTTGCTTGTTAAGTGGTAACCAAAGTTAAGTAACCAAAGATTACCATGGTAAGTGAATGTTAAATGTTTCTTCTGATGGTTGGTGGTAGCTAGGAAACATTGACCATTTACCACCAAACGTTAACCATTAAGCACCCTCAACCACTAAGTGTTTTCAACCCTTCTTCACTAGTATAAACTATTCACCATTAGTCATTATTACCTCTTATTTAGCACAACTGTTTTGCTGGGAGCTCCAAATCGTGGGATCGTCCAAAGCCCATGATATGTCCCGGGCAGTCAGTGTAGGATGAAACATGGACCTAGCAACTAGTCAACGCCTCACGATTTGACCAGGCAAGGGCTGGTGGTTTGTTTACATCAATTGGACGTTTCAGAAGTGAGACGACATACGCAGAAATGTTTGAGGTTGCCAGGACTGCTGGGGATATGCATGTATCCCATGGTATGCCACGTGGCAGACACTAGGAACAGTAAGCAACAACATTCTTGAAGTTCGGTGAGAAGTGGATGAAGACCCAAATTTCAAGCTTTAGATTTCAGAAGGATCATTCTCGCATTTCCATGAAACTATAGATGTAGGGTTGGTATGGGGGTGGTTGAATTTACGACGAATAGCTTCAACAGCCTCATTGGACAAGAGTTGATATGTATTCAAAAATGCCACTCCCAACTGTTAGACAAGTTTATCACTTGTGAAAGTTCCAGATCTGATATATTTATAGTGGAGTTGCTCCGAATCTTTTAAACCCAGGGCACCACGTGGCAGTATTGCTGGTAAGTCCAGGTCATAGGGAACCAATGTTGATGGAGAGACCATCACCAGTTGGTTTCAATCCTATCCCACTCATTATTTGGATTCCACCATCCCGATGCGGTACAGGATTCTGTCGATAGCATCATCCACCACATGTATACGACCAAGGATCCTGTGGGTCCTGGCCGCGGACCTAATAGCATCTTGTGAAGTGACGTCATTGCTTGTGTAGCCACAAGCGTCAGTCACATCTTGACAAGGATTTTCCAATGCATCAACCAATTTGTGTAACGAATACTTTCTAAAACTTGACAATGTAGGTAGATATTGGGTCAATGGCAGATCCACATCAATGACCCCTACATTTGATTGTCAATCACCAGTAAGCTGATGGTGGGTAAGCTGATGCTGATTTATCAACAGAAAGATCCGCTTCGTTTGGCCACCCCGGTTGGGAGCTCAACCATGACAATCACATTCCTATCACCACATCGCTAAAACCACCGTTAGCCAATAGTAGAACATTATTAGACCAGCATTAAGAACCCCATGACCTAGATGAAACATATTTATTAAGAACCCCTGAAAATTATCACCATCATTAAACCACCACAGTATGAAGCATCAATATTTCCACCACCATCAATCACCATCAACCACATCATTACCAGAACCATTCTTATCCAGATCTCCATCGCAAGGCGGTGAAGGAGTATGGCCAATGGCCTACGTGCCTGGACCATTTAGTGTGAGGTGCTTCTCAAGCTGATCGTGGGGAGCACCGCTCCGTCATAGGGGATGATAGGTTGCAGTTTGTAGGGGTCTATTACCCCCGATAGAGGTTGACGTCTGAAAACATGGCATGGATAATCATTGGCAAGAAGGGGTTCTCATTGAAAAATACCATGCGTACAGACCCCTGATGGGGTTCATTTGAAACAAATAGTCAATGATGGAAAAGTGTTTACTATCCATCAGTGGTCAATGCATAAAAGTCATGGATGGGGTTCTTGTTGGGAGCTGATTTGTCATTCCAGCATGATTAGTTGTGGAGACATCTCCCCATGATTTGTAACAACATAAGCTGAGGACTTAAGCACATCAATTTTCAGGATTTAATCAGTGAAATTTCAGTTGGACTAGTAGCTAAACCATCAGTTCGCCAGTCGTCCACCATTAGTTAACCATCAATTCATCACCCATCAGTCATCAACCAGCCATTAATCAACCACTAGTTAGCCATTGCCATCAGCTATTGAGTAGAACCAGTAGTCAACCAATAGTCAAACAGCCGCCATCCGGTGGCTAACCACTACTTAGAGCCAAACAGTAGTTAGCTAGCCAGACCACCATTAGTTAGAATCAGCCAGAAGTTCACCATTTCAACCACCAAAAATAACCAGTTAAACCACCCGTTGAACCACTAGTTGAACCACCACTTCGAACCATTTCATTATTGCTGATCCCTGAGGATTCCACAGCTCTACGTCGCCGGTCAGCTTGTAGGAGGTGCGAGACCCGGCGACCATCATATGGCCATGGGCTTTTTGGTAGGGAAACATAGCCCCAACATAGGGAAACCCTGGGGAAACATAGCACTAACGTGGGGAAACCAAAGGGACCCATAGCGGAAACACAGGGAAGTCGTTGATTTGGTAGCAACTGTGCTTTGTTGGTCAGCACATTCTATTTTGGTAAGTATATAAAAGAAGTATGTAAAAAACAGAATGCTTTTCAGCCAACTTTGGTACTGTACTTGTTGCCACTCTGACTATGCTTCAGAATAAGAGTCTGACGAATCGGATGAGTGGATGAGTGAAGGTTCGTTCCCATTTTGCACCCGCACATGGTGGCATCTCTGGCACCAATTTGGGCCTTGCATCGGTTGCAAGTCATGGTACCGGCTGTTGGCCGCTCAGCGGCATGTGTTATGGTACCTTTTTCTCTTGGCTCACGTGTCGACTTACCATTGGTTTGTAGACTCGATCCAGAAACAGGGTGATACAAACAGCCTGCCGAAGCCTCTGTTGAGAGGCGGCAAATCCGAAGTACTCAACCGCAGCCAGGTGCAGACATTGTCATGGAGATGTACGAGAAAGGAGAGCTGGAACAGGCCACTTCAGCCGGGTAGAACCTTCCAAAGCTCATCTGGTAACAGAAGCCCAGCTTGTTGTAACAGCTGGCAGCTTGGATGATGCTAATGAGAACTAACAGCTCAACTGATGCGAACAGGAATTGATCAACATTAGACCGGTGTCTCGAAAGCTTGGTGCGACAGGGCTGCTTTAGGGCCACAGGAAGCAGTAAGTAGTGAGCTAAACTAACTTTAGTTCATGTCATTGACATAGCGATACTGGCTTAGTGAATGTCAATATGAAGTAATTATTAGCCATACTGTACATAATCACATTATCATTAGTCAGCAGATGGATATTAGTAATATGTTTACTACTAGCATCTCTACACATCTCTCGACGAGGAAGTGGATGTAAGTAGTAAAGGTACTGGTCTCTTAACCAGCAAGAAGTCATAACTAGTATTAACTATCAATACCGGGCCTCTCTTCGTGTTGCCATCATTGGCCTTCAGTTGCTGTCAGTACACTGACTGACCACCAGCAAATCCTCAGCCAATAGGCAATGCTCCCCGAAACGATTGGGAATTGAACCTCGCTGAGTTTTATGGGAAATCCTAGGAAACCCTGGGAAACAAGGGAAAGCCTGGAAATATCAGCGGGAAACCCCTGGACATCAGCTGAATAGATGGTCGTGATTTTCCTGTGAAGTCATACAAAGAAGCACACCCAAAACAATTACTCGTTCACAACTTGTACTCAATAGTAAAAGTTTACTCTGATTTGAGCAAACTTTGATCAGTATGAACTAGTACTGTTGACTATAATTGATACTAGTTGAAGGTAGATCATGGTTACTTTATATTGGTGTCTTTTGTTTGGTATTGTTTAAGCACTGGTTCCTAGTTGAAGTGTTGCGCACCAACTACTGTTGATTATACTTCGTAATAGTTGACTAGTGACTAGTTATCTCATCCACTCAACTACTAATTGATAATACTAGTAACTAATCAACTACCAGATACTAATCAACTACTAATAGATAATACTAATATCAATTACCGATCAGTGTCAACTACTGCTGATTCTCATCCCTTTTTTTCACCGTCTCCAGATGCTGGTGCTGGCCAACGACGGCGGCGGCGCGGATGGTTGGCGGTCTCAGGATGTCCCACTGCGGATGGGTAGGTTAGCTGGCTGGTTGATGGTTAGTCAGTTGGTTGTCAATTAGACCCAGTAATGGCCATTATCCCCTGGAATTGTTGGTTATTATTTAGTGCAAGGCTTATGAGGGTAAATGGTTAATCAACAATTCCAACAATTCCAGCAGTTAGTATTGATTCATCTCTTATAAGGATAATTATTGTTCGATTAATGGTCAATCAAGGTTCATGCTGCTCACTAATCAAGGTTTATAAGGTTAGGGTTGATCTTATTTTTTTATAATCATGTAGCAGCTCATGGTTAATCATGGTTCATGCTGCTTACTAATCAACAATTACTAGGGATGATATGTGATTGGCTCGTAGCCGTTTGGGGGGGCGGGCAGGGCCTTTGACCCACGCAGTATGAGTTTTGTAACCAGCCAATAGCCAACCAAATAGCCAAGCGACAATTCACCAGGAAGCAGCCAACATCCAACGTAATCCAACAGATACCATAGCAATGCGAGAACTCAGAGATAAAGCTGAGAGTACAACCAATGAATAAGCAATACTGGGCCATACTGGTTGGATATAGGCTATAGGCAACCAACACTGGCTGAGTTCCTGAGTAGCTACGGGTCCCAAGAGCCAGCTCAGCTGTCAAGCCTTATGGTGGTTTAATGGTGGCTAATGGTGTTTCATGGTTGATGACTCTGGTTAATGATGGTAATAATAGGGAAAAATTGCCAACAATAATAGCTAAGCAATTGGCTTCCTTGCTTCAGAATGGTTGACAACACTGGGAGCTTCGTGGTTGATATTTCTTGTTCCAGCAGAAGAATTGCGCAATCATGAATTCAAATTGCATGGGAATTAGTAATTAGATTGATGAGAATGATCAGCAATCATCGCTCGTTGATCATTAATGGAAAGTGATACTTTAGGCAGACCCTCGAATGATGAGACAATGAATGATACTCACTGGCCATGCTGAAATTTGATCAACTATGGTTAGTACTTCCTTGTTATAATGATCATGAGCAACTATTCACCATTAGAATGCTTGACCATTGGTGTTGATGATCTCTTAAGAATGGGTCAACAATTGTTAAACATTATTGTTAATGACTGATAATGAACATCCAATCGTTTTTGACAATCCTAAGTATTGATAATTGTGTGAACAGTGGTTGTACTATTGACAAACATTGTTTGCAGAACCATGACAATAATTATTGTACAATGCTATAGCACTCATACCACTATACAATGCCACACCAAATCATCAGTGCTCCCAATAATTGTTATGCACATGTTTGGACCATTGATACTCATCGTTCGTACAACCATAGCCATAGCTATGCTTCGCTACTGTTACTCTATTGTGATGCCTACACTATTTGTTATCCTTAATGATTGACATATTGTTACTTAGACAATTGATTAACTATTTGTTGTACTTGATCATTTTGATAGTTTTACTATTGGTTAAGGGTGGATTTACTATGACTTATACCAACCCTTCACCCCTGGTTTTTGTGCTTGATCCATCTCACCAAGGTGAGGAGTCTTCCTCTGAAAAAGCTGAGCCAGCGAAGTACGCAACAGGTGCTGGTGCTGGTGGTGCTGGTGGTGCTGCTGGTGGTGGTTGTTGTGGTTGTTGTGGTTGTGGCATCACCAAACTTTGGAGCCGCAAGGCAGATGCGAGTCATGCACTCGATGGTTCAGTCAAGAACAAGCATTGGCCCGAACCTGTGATGGTTTGATCTTTGGTGGTGCTAACTCTTCATTTGACTGTTGTCATGGTGTATGAAGAATGTTTTGGAACTGCCGGTGGTCTCTTAAAATTGAGGTTTCTGTTTCTTACTCAAAATGATGAACAAATGTTTGGAAACTATTTCTTTTTTTGCTGAAAATGGCACTTCACAAAGGCGCAGTGCTGATGTTGATCCATGAGCTGGTCATATGGGAGCGGGCTACTGTTGTAGTTGAGGTTCCTTTGCAATTTCAAAGCAGGACTTCCTCCTATTATCATCTCTTATCAAAGAAGTCCAGGGGCCCATAAATGCTGTAGCCCCTTCATCTGGTAATTTGTGCTTGATTGATGATCCATGTTGCTCAACCTATGCTTAGTGAATGATCAGTTGATGTAGGTTGATCGATAGCTACTGAATCAATGGTAACTTATGGTAAATCAACGGTTATCGACGGTTCATCAAGGGTTACTTATCTTTGTCTGACGGTGGTTGCTGTTGCTGTGGTGGTTGTTGTATGCTGTTGTTGTTGTTGTTGTTGTTGTTGTTGTTGTTGTTGTTGTTGTTGTTGTTGTTGTTGTTGTTGTTGTTGTTGTTGTTGTTGTTGTTGTTGTTGTTGTTGTTGTTGTTGTTGTTGTTGTTGTTGTTGTTGTTGTTGTTGTTGTTGTTGTTGTTGTTGTTGTTGTTGTTGTTGTTGTTGTTGTTGTTGTTGTTGTTCAATCAGTTACACTTTTCCTTGTTACTTAGTTTGTTGGTGCTGAGAGTCGCAACATCTCATTGGTTAGCTGGTTGGACGGAAAAGAAGGTGGTAGTAGACCAACTGTTTCTGGTTTGAGGTGATCGCAAGGCGTGACTCCGATGATGACTGATTCGTTCAGGCATAGTTACTCAGTTGCTTATTTCTATACCGAACTGGTCATCATCAACCATGAACTACGTACACGCATTCACCATCGTCAACCATGCGCATCAGCTATCATCAGTAAGCACCCTACATTGGCATGTACCAGCCATCATCAAGCATCATTAACCATCGTTCACCAAGATTAATTAAACATCACTTGGTTAAACATCGTTCACCATAATTAAGGTGGTTAAACATCATTAATCATCACTAACCACCTTAACCATTCGCCGCTACCCGGGATGGCGTTCACCATCCATCCAGATTGCCGTGCGAGGCAACGTCCAGTTGATCGATGATCCCAACAGGCCCTGGGAGCCGGTGGCGAGCGGCTCCCAGTGCCCAATGGAAAGCTTAGAACATGTGATGGGCCCTTAGGTAGTTAGATTCAGTGCCCTTAAGTCCAGTTAGGAGCGGCTTCCAGTGCTCTTTCCATCTCAGAACATAGTCTGAAGCAATGGTAGATGATGAGTAGTGGTTCATCAATGATTAGCCCAACTAAGATCATCCAGCTGTATCAGCAGGAGCTCCCCCTTTGTGGTTTTACATGTGTCACCAGCTGGATGAAAATCCGGTAGTATTTTGAAGATTAGGTGATCGTTGTTGGATTTTCAGAACGGACTGGAGTATGCATATGGTGGTTTCTCAAAATAGGGCCACCCCCCAAATAATCCAATCTGAATAATTTGGAGGAATAAGCCATCCATTTTGTGTGTCCCCTATCTTGAGAAAAACCCTTATGTATGTGTAAATCTACATATTGGCTTGGTGTTTGCAACATTCATCACTGCGTTTTGTCGCTCTTCCAGAGAAGCTGTCAAGCTTCGGTTCAGGATAAACAAGCATGAACAAGCTGAGTTAGCATCAAATGTTCAATAATTTGGAAAATGATATGCTGATATTTGTTCATATTTGTTCATATTTGTTCATATTTGTTCATCATGACTAGCCATTGGAAGAACTGCACTTGAAGGTGCCCCATCCGCTGTAACTACCTTCAGACAGGTCTCAGAGGCAATCCTCTTAGAGTAGCCAAGCATCGTTGTTGTATCAGTGCCGCTTATGACCGTTCTTTCACCATCCAACTGAGCTGGTTTGTAACACTATCTCCCGTTCTCATTTCAGGTTGGTGATATCCAAATCGTGAAACTATACCATCTTAGTGGTATCCTTCTCCCCTTCGTTCTTGGCATCTAAGGAATCTAAAGCTTAGCATCCTTGGTACCAACCAGCCACCTGCTCATCCACCGAGCCATCCGCGTAGGCCAACTGCCACAGATCTCTGCAAGGCGCTTGACAGGAGCTTCGCTCTGGTGGACCTGAAACTGGGAAGGAATCGGTGAGGAATGATCATGGTATGTCATGGTAATGGGAACCAATGGGTGGTTAACCACCACCAATAACCAACTATCAATAACCAACTGGTGGTTAGTCACTATGGATTTTTGATAGTGGTCATTAACTGGTGGTGAATAATGAATAATGGTTATGATGGAGGTTCATAATTCTCAATAACGACTATGTTATTGATAATTGTTTATTGATAGTGTTTATTATCTGAACCACTATATATCAAACACCAACTGGTGGTTAACCACTATGGAGTTTTGATAGTGGTTGTTGATAAGGATGTATTGATAGTCTCTGACTGGTGGTGAAAAATGGTTGCAGAGATTAGTATTTCTATTGTTCCAAACCGCAAGGTGGTTAATGCTTATGATAGTGGTCATCGATAGTGGCTATTGATAGTTGTTCATAATGACAGTGATGAGTATGCCAATGGCAAATGGTTGATGACCAAGGTTTTTAACCATACCTTGGTGAATATTATCGTGGCTAATCATGACTATGGCTAAACCATCATGATAGAACAAAAATGGTTTCCAGTAATAGCCAACACCACTATCAATGACCATCATTAGCCATTAAATTTCCCATCATTGTCATTATGGCTAGTGGTTGATGACAATGGTTAAATCTGGTTTCCAATACCTTGGAGTTATGTCAAAACTGCCAGTGACCTGGACCATACATTTTATCCTGGCGACGCAACGGCTTCTGCGCTGAGGAAAGTCGTGGATGATTCAGTGTCTCAACGGATCTTAGGTGGCCAAGTGATGGTCGATTCACGGTTAATTGAATTATTTTTGATTATTTAATGATGACTAATGAGGGTTGGCTGATGTTGGGCTGATGATGAATTGATGGTTGTTGTTGGTTTGTTCATGTTCGAATTCATGAGTTGTTAACGCTTCATTCCTGGATAATTTATGCGTGATGCTGCTTGATGATGGATTCATGGTTACAGGACACTGTTGCTTGACGATGAATTCATGGTTGCAGGTTTGTTGCTGCTTGTTGTTGGATTTGGCTGGCAGATGTTGCATGGCCTGGGCCGCACAGTTGTTTTTGAGGTTTGCCAAGTCACTACAATCCTTAAGAAACATGTTTCGATGAAACCGGTGGTTAACAAAACCTCAATTGTTTGCAAGATTTGGTTGATTATTTTGTTTGTTTGTATTCTAGTGCCCCTGGTTGCTTACTGTATTCCTCACGAGGGCTGCGTAAAACGGTTGTCTCAACACTTGCGATAACGGGGTGGGGTTCCACCAGATTCTGCCACGCATATCTTTTTTAAAAACTTCGGTCCGCGGGTGCATACTCTTGTTGAAAAGTCAATGCCCACATTTTTGCTGGTGCTAAACATCTATTTGCTGGTTCAGTCCATACTTCTGGGCCTTGGAAACCACAAATTTCCAGAATTTTTTGGACAATTGAATTCCCCCAATCATTCGCAAGAGTTGGCGGAACAAAAAGGTCAAGTTTTCCCTTATACCTTCGATTGTCAGTACCACCAAAGCAGTTGCGGTAGATAGAACAAACACCAGCAATCGGTACCACGGCAGAGATGGTAGATCTATTACGAGTAAACTTAGATCTATTATGGCAGATATGGCACCGGTACTGGTAGATATGCTACTAGTTGGTGATATTTGGTGGTATACTACCAGGCTTAGGTTGTGATAGATAGATATGGCACTGGTTGTGATAGACATACTACCAATTTCCGGTTGATATACTTCTAAGGCAATTTCCAGTTGTCTAAACCAACAAATCTCACTCCAGTTGGGTACCGCTTTGAGGCTTCGCATGAAGGCGATGCAGGTGCTTTGGAGATGGGTGGCTGAGCAGCATGGGCAGCACCGGTCCTTCTGTTGTTCACAAGAGGTTCGCCATGAAGTTGTCATTAAGGAACCATCAATTCACCCAACATATGTCAACATATGAATCATGGGTGAACAGTTGTCAATGATGTTAGTCATGTTGGGTCAAATTAATGGCATTAACAGTTGTTAATGAACCGTGTCAACATATGTCAATCATCGATTGACCAGCAGCCAACCATTCATTAACGATGAACTGATGGTTAAGCATGGTTCATCGAATTGGTTGACCATGCCATGATTTTAGAATGGTCAATTATGTATCTATTGACAATGGTTAATCATCATGGGCTGCAACTTTACAATTTGTACCATGACCATTGCTGATCAGTTAACCTTTGTGAATCATTATGCATCATCATCAATTACCGATTATTAACAGTGCTTGATCTTGTTGCGCTGGAGTCCCCAATTCTACAGCTGCTCTATTTTTTCCAGTCAACATCAGGCAACGGCCCTTGAGTCCTGTTCGCGTTCCAACGCCGTAGTGGTGAAGACCTGCGAGTTGCTGTTCTAAATGGTGCTCTTCTAGGAGATAACTGGTGACAGCTGGCGATCACTCGTGATGAGCATCTGGTCACGTCAACGTCGTTGGTGAACAACCGGTGAACGGACACAAACTGCTGAACTGGCCAAGAAGAGTGGGAGTCGTTCACAACAGGCTCTGCAAATTTTGAAGCCGTCAGGGACGGAGCACACAGCAGTTGGCTGACAGCGGTAGATAATGAACAGCACAATGGTCAATGGCACACATCACATTACAACCATCCATGGTTCACAGTGGTTCATGATGGTCGTAGTATAACTGGGGGGTTTGGATGGCCATGGCTATGGTGGGGTTGATCCGCGGCTAAGGTCTGACGAGCGAGTCCCACTTCAGTGTTTCTCTGGTTGCATGGATGGTGGAGGAGCTCCCGCCATGACGCGGATCGTAACGTAGGCTTCTCAACACTGGACCCCACAGCCTGGATAACACACGATCACTAGTCAACCGTTGATTACAGTGAATGATGGCTAGTCTAGAAAGGCTGTTTTTTGATAAAGACTACCTGAGATTGCATAAACTGATGATTTTTTGCTTCAGAAGTATGGCGGATCCTCTGTTGGACGAAGCAAGGGCCAAGCCACCGATGCCAGGTCCCTGGGAGATGAAAATACGATGCCATGGTAGATCGAGCTGTTGATCAGCAGTTTTTTCATCAGTTTCCCCCATAAATAGGTAGTGATTTGCCATCAAACACGGGGGATGTTTCACTTTGAGCATTCACCTCCCCGACCTGAGGATTGGGTTTTGCGAGCATCTTGCTACGTAGTGAGGTATCAAACGTAGGGGGGTATCTATGTGGAAAAATAATGTTTCTGACATGAAATATAATGGAATATAATGAAATGCATGGATCTAGCCTTGCCATCACCCAAAAGCAATCCAGTGCCCTGCTCCATTTGAAGCAAGCATTTTGTGGGATGAAAATTGTGATCGCCACCATGGGCAGCCGCCCTTGGGGCTCCAAGGTGAACATCGTCTCCCCCGACTTTGCGAGTTTGTCTCGTGTGCCTAGGGGCTGTGGAACCGGGGAGTTTCCAATGCAGTACTTGGCAAAGATCTGTTGTGACGCCACGGAAATCTGACCTCTGAAGTCAAATCAGCATCCTACGAGGTGAACAGTTGTGAACATCCCATGGATGCCTGTTGTGTAGTCATGCTTAAGTTGCACCAATCGGGTCTCAAGGAGGCTTAATGAGCATGACTAAATGGCCGTGATCAAGGACAAGACTGGAGCCGGTCACCATCAGTCATCATGGGTCACCACTAGCATAATCCCATGGTAGTCCCCGATATTGATATACCAGGTGTCTATGAATCACTGGTTTAAGTTATTCCGGTGGGCTGCCACAAACATTCTTAAGAACATCCAGCTTTCAGTACCATGGGAAATCGCTGAAACCAACAAAAATCCCCAAGAAATAGCAAAGCACCGCAGGAATATCAGGAACGGTGCAAACTTCGTGAAACAAACTCTTAACAAAGATGGAGCTGCTCATCCTGAAAGCTCTGAGTTGGTGACTTGGGAGTGGTGGCTCAGTTCTGAGTTCGAACGAACGTCAGGTGCAAAGACAACAAAAAGTCTACGAAGCGCTGTCTGGCGTCATGTCACTTGGAACTACCGCGGTCTTCCGGGGCAGCGGAGACAATGTTGTCCCCTTGGGTTCTCCGAAATTAGGGGCCTGTGGTCATCCCGACAAAGGATATGTTCCTAAACAGTGTCCTCAGCTTACGATGCTATCGCAAGTAATCACCAATTCTCTTCTTGCCGTTGCCTGACGGGGCAACCAACCCCATTGGGATGACTAGTGTTGCCTTGTTGCCAATCATCAACAGGCGGAAGTGATATGAAATCATGAATGCCGACCTGGCATTCACCACGGCAATCAACCATAACTTAGATAGCCATCAACTATCACTAACCACCATTTTTCACCATTGAATAACCATCATGGACCATTATTATCAACCATCATTTACTCCCATGATGGGCAATTAAAACCACCAATTCAACTATGATCAACCATCATTAAGCACAAATTCCCACCATTATCACCATTGAAACCCAACATTTCTCACCATTTATCAACCATGGTGGCTTAAAATAACTATTCTTCACCATCATTAACCACCATTAACTGTGATTAACCATCATTTACCATCATTACGCGTCATTAACCATCATTAACCACCACTTCTCCTACACGCTATCATCAAAACTCCCACGATCTCCCCACCTGACGAGGCCCAGAATCCATGCGCTTTCCTTGATCACCCAGACGCCCGAAGAAGTCAATGCCGACGACGACGGACAATGATCGTGTCCCAGTCGTTGCACCCAAAACCCGCGAGAAAACCGACGAAAATATTTATTATCAAATGTTATTTAAGTCATTTAATAACAAACCGATGAAATCTTATTTAAGTTATTACTAAAACCAGTATGTTTGAAAATAATCAATCTCGAATATTTCTTTGTATGACAATATACGTAATTACAGTTGCAAACAATTTCCAGACATCAGAAATCCCCAAAAAGCGGCATAATTTTGGAACTTTCCAGACAATTTCGTACAATCATCGCGAATTTGTTTGAAGCCTTTATTACCTTGTCCTTCCACATGGAGGCCGAAATAATCCGATAATTTGGAATATTAAAAAAAAGGTTAATTTCCAAAAAAAAATCCCCACCTGCCAGATAAAGGTTATTAGATTTTATGTGAGCTGTCTCCTCTTTCTCCTCCTTTTCCTCTCCTCGCCGGACCACGACCATTTACGCCCAGGATTCCCTGCCAGACCCCTCAACTACAACCATCTATATCTAATTTTCCCTCCGGACCTTAACCACAACTATCTATACCTAGTATTCCCTGCCGGACTTTATATATAATTATTTAATATTTTCACCCTAATACCTTTACTAAAAACTATACTAAATAATATACTAAATAAAATACCAAAAACTATACTAAATAAAATATTAAAAATTATATTAAATAAACTACTAATAATAAATTTAATTTCCCTATTAAAAATTATACTAAAATACTAAAAACTATATTAAATATAATATTAAAAATTATATTAAATATAATATTAAAAATTAAATTAAATTAAATAAATAAATTATAAAAATTAAAAAACTAATTAAAAAAAAAAAAATTATATAAAATAAATTTTTAAAATTATATAAAAAAAAATAATTAAAATTATATAAAATATAATAATAAAAATATTATTAAATATAATATTAAAATTAAAATTAAATAAAATATAAAAAATTATAATAAATTAAATTTTATTATTTTTATTAAATATAATATTTTAAATAATATAAATTAAAATAATAAAATTATATCTAAAAATATATATAATTATATTTAATAAAATATTTTAAAAATATTAAATATATATTAAAAAAAAATATTTTAAAATATTAAAAATTAAATAAATTATATTATATATAATATTAAATTTTTAATAAACAATAATTATATATAAGATAATTATATAATATTTTATTTTTTTTTTTTTAAATTAAATAAAATTAAATATTATTTAAAATTAAAATA
>VSDK01026072.1:1700-12641 GCA_009767595.1 Symbiodinium kawagutii | reverse complement strand
TATTAGGGGGAGGGGCCGTCGTGGCCCGGGGCTGGAACATATATATAAACAGCATATTGAAACATCTCTAATCATATGAATATATATATGTATATATAAATATATAAAATAGCATATTCTTTATTCTTCTATGTTTGTTGACTTGCACAAAGGCATGTCAGGGTTGAGCCAAGGCACGCTTTGGTTTACCAAATGTGAATCGCAATATTTGTGCAAGCACATCGCACCATGGAAGCGGGCAACCCGTTGCATTTAACCAGCATCATGAAACATCTCTAATCATATGAATATATATATGTATATATAAATATATAAAATAGCATATTCTTTATTCTTCTATGTTTGTTGACTTGCACAAAGGCATGTCAGGGTTGAGCCAAGGCACGCTTTGGTTTACCAAATGTGAATCGCAATATTTGTGCAAGCACATCGCACCATGGAAGCGGGCAACCCGTTGCATTGGCATCAGGACAGCGGGAACCTCCGTCACCTGGGTTTCAGTAAACTCTGCCAGGATGCGGTAGAAGTGCTCGCTCATATCACCGGCCTCATCTTTCTCATACTTCGTAAACCATTCCCTGCCAAAATGTGCAGGATGAGCAAGGCGGCTGTAAGCTTTGCCGAAGGTTTCTGCTGCTGGGCGGTCAAGTAAGAACACATGATCAGTTATTCCAAGCGGGTCCGGAACCTCTAGAGTTTCGCACATCTGGCTGTACAAATGCCCTTTGTTTGTGGAACCCGCTATCGCTTTTTGGACCCCACCAAAATCCAACAGCCGGCTGATGTTGAAATCTTGAAACCAAAAAGCATCATCACGGAGAATCATGACATATGAATATGGCCCATGGTCGTGTTCCTCCAAGAGGGCCAGGTACCACAGGCTTTCGAGCTCCTTCAAAAGCATGATGAAGTTTGACCGAGCAGTCTCTCCGTCTCCTGCACCGCGCTTATTCCGCCAGAACTGATTTCTGTTGACGAATGCCATATCTTGTGATGCCTCATAATACTCATCAAATATTCTGTTAACCGCAAGCCTGCTGCCAGGCTGGGTGAATCTCCTTTCAAGAAGGCTTTGAATGCCAGATCGGTTCAAACCATCGAACTGCGGATCTTGCTCAAAAGCATTTGAGATATTTCTCCATCCTTTGGAAGGACCATCAAAGAGTGACAAGAAAACATCTACCGTCCAGTTTGCTCGGGTCAGGGGTGCCACCAAGTGCACATCTGCATTAGAATTGAAGCGGCGCAAGGTGCCCGCGATGAGTATGGCAATTCTGTGGACGGGTTCCACAGAAGGCACCACAAGCTTTTCGGCGTGGCCAGTGTCGATTCCCTTGCTGCCAGGGTTGCTGCTAGGGCACAATGCAGTGATCTTCCAAGCAAACATCATTTCTGCGCATGCCACAAGCATCACCAAAGCAGCACAGGCCATGCGGGGTATCTTCCGGATCCCCGACATAGCCACACTGCCATGCTCCTTCCATGGGAATTCAGGTGTTGCAATTTCTATCAAATTCAATAATTTCTATTAATTTGATATATCATCATATTGGTTTGGTATGGTTTGGTCAACTTCATCATTTGATGCTGTTTCCGAATTCACAAATATGATGATAGGAATATAATTTCAATGATGGTGAACCAATGAACGAATGTTAGTGAATATCTAGGTTCTACTAGGTTGCTTCAGTCACCTCCGCAAATTTTGAGACTCCTTAGCAGCCATCTATGGCTTTGAGACACAGAGGGGGCAATGAGTTTGAGGTTGATGGCATCGGATCCCCGGTACTGTCGGTTGGACTATAACATGCAGAGCGCGGGTACTTTTCTTGGGATGTTAATCTACTTGACATTGGTGATACTGGGTGCCAACATGCAGGCTTCTGGGATCATCGCAACGTCGCCAAGTGCTGTTTGAGCCGTGGCTGTTGAGAACAAATGACCGTGTCCTGATGCAATTCGCATCATGATCATCCTCTCATCCTCTAAAGTGAAATGGGTTCGGCTGAAAGCCAGCCATAGGGCTGAATCAGCAACCCATCTGAAAACAAGGGTCGGACACACAGGAGTTTCCAGTATTCGCAAAACTCTTTATAAGGCGAGGATTTGTACGGTTACCAATCACATCCAAGCACAAAAATGATGAGGACCAGTGCTTTTGAACGCCACAAATTCCAATCGTGGCAACAGTGTAAAGAGCTGCCCAACCACATCTGGGCATTCTTTCAGAGCAAAATCATGGAAATCAACGGCAAGTATGGAAACAAGAACGCAGGATACATCAGGACACAGTCTATCTTCATCTGCCTATGTAACTACTGCGGTACAGTAGCAAGGCCAAGCGCAATGTATCGACTCACCTACAACCCCCAGGGGATTCACTTCAAACACCATCATCATGGGCAGAGTCCAAAGTGAGGTGTGTTAAAAAACATTCGAAACAATTTTAACACCGTTGATGCTGCTGCTGCTGATGATGATCATGGTGATGGTGATAGTCATGATGATAATGATTGTTGGTGATGATTATGATGACGACAAAAACTGCATTTGTGTTTTGAAACTTGCAGGTGGAGGGTACACCCAATGGTTACAGTAAGTTAAGTCCGTTTCAAAAGCTAGCCATCCACTTGGTCCACATCATTCCACTTCTTTTTTTGCATCTTCTTGCACAAAGGCATGTCTGGGTTGAGCCATGGTACGCTTCCGCGCTCCAAATGTGAATCGCAGTACTTGTGCAAGCACATCCTGCCGTCCAACCAGCCAACCCGCTCCATTGGCATGAGGGAAGCGGGGACCTCGATGACCTGGATATCGGCAAACCTGGCCAAGATGAGGTAGAAGGTCTCACTGATAGGACCGACCTCATCGTTCTCATACTTCGTAAACCAGTCTTTTCCAAAATGTGTGGGCCAGGTGAGCCGGCTGTAGCATTTGCCGAAGCTTTCCGCTGCTGCACGGTCAAGTAAAAGCACATAATCAATGACTCCAGATGGGGCTCCACCCTCTGATCTTTCGCAAAGCATGCTGTACAAACGCCCGCCGTCTCCAGACCCAGCGGCAGGCTTGGTGACCCCACCAAGATCCAACAGTTTCGTCAAGTTAAAATCTTGAAGCCAGAAAGCGTCATCACGAAGAATCATCACATATGAATAATGCCCATGGAGATGTTCTTCCACCTGAGCCAGGTACCACAGGCTTTCGAGCTCCTTCCAAAGCAGAATAAAGTTTGATCGAGCAATTCTCCCCTGCTCTTTAGGTGAACCGAAGCCATTCGGCCAGAATTTATTTCTATCAACGAATGCAGCATCTTCTGATGTCTCATGATATTCATCAAAGACCTTGTTAACCACGAGCCTGCTGCCAGGCATGCTGAATCTCCTTTCAAGAAGGCTTTGAATGCCAGAGCGGTTCAAGCCGTCGAACTGCGGATCTTGCTGAAAAGCATTCGATAGGTCTTTCCATCCCTTGGAGGGACCATCAAAGAGTGACAAGAAAACATCTACGGTAATGTTTGCCCGGGTCAAAGGTGCCACCAACCGCATGTCTGCATTCAGACTGAAGCGGCGCAGCGTCCCGGCGATGAGTATGGCAACTCTGTCGACGGATTCTTGAGGCACCCAGAGCTTTTCTTCGGCGAAAGCACCCAGGTTCCAACAGTTTGCACACGGCAACCAGGATCCCAGGATCTTCCAGCTGGAGATAATTCCTATGCATGACGCCAGCACTGCCAGAGCAGCACATGCAGGCCAGTGCCGTCGCATCAGCCAGTGATACAAATGTCTGGTGGTTAACCAAGTGATTGTTACCTCAAATACATAGGTTTGTAAGTGTCAGAACCTCCCTTCAGTTGCTGTATTAGATTATGAATACAGCCATAGGACTCCTTTGATTGAGGGGGATTCAGGTGTTTCAATATATGATGTTGCTTGAGCCAAGCTCATGATTTTATCCTGTTTCTACTAGGTTGCCTTCCCTGAATTTCATTTGCTTGGCATGGCTTGGACCCCACAACGGTGTCGGCAAGTGATTGTGATATCTGCATCCAGGATCGGGTCAAAGCTAGGTGCGCTGGATTTGAACATCAGCAATTTAAATAAACAGAGTGGGTACTTTGGATGGGATGCTCATCTACTATCGACTTAACTTTCTCAATCTACTCAATCTACTTATTCACTTTCTGTACTTACAACCATGCAAAATCATTTACATCACTTTTGTGATACCTGGTAGCACGGCATATTGAGATCGCGACGCTGCTGTTTGAGCCGTCACAGCTATCAGCATCCGCAGCATGAACTGTCCAATGATTGCGGGGAACTGGATCAACGACTGTCGACCACCTTCAGGAAAGACTACTGGCTTTCATGGTCAAAATGAAGCAAGCTCATGTGAGGAGGTTTCTTGAAATAGAGGACCCCCCAAACATGGCTGGTTTAGTACTATAAAGGAATACAATATTGGATGATTTGGGGGTCCCCCTATTTTGCGAAACCACCATGTTTGCGTGAGAATGCAAACAATCATGACAACTCCGATGTTTTCTCTTTCCATTCGCTATCCTCTCTCTAAAGTGAAATGGGTTCGGCTGAAAGTCAGCCATAGGGTTGAACCAGCAACCCATCTGAAAACAAGGGTCGGACACACCGGAGTCTCCAATACATATTGGCAAACTATCTGATGAGGCGATTGTTTTCACGGTTACCAATCACATCCAATCATAACTGGTTGGTGGTTTCAACCCTATGAAAAATATTAGTCAACCCACCATTTGTTAATGGTTACTACTGAAAATAACAAATCTTTGAAACCACCAACCAGATAAAACTGATGATTCCCAGATCTCCAAGGAATTTCAAACGCAGCTCCTTGGACCAGCCCTTTGGCGAGTACCGCCATCAACTGCAGCTTAAAGAGCTGCCCAACCACGTGCGGGTGCGCGTCAGAAAATTCTCTGCAAGCTGGGAGCATGACCTCGGTCCATGCCAACCATCCAGGGCTACATGGCATGGAGGGCACCCAACTGATGAGTTGAACCCCATGGCACCATCCTACGATACCGAACAACGATGGGTTTATAGTGGCTGAGAATGGTTGAACAAATGAAACAATGACGGTGAGCACAAACACAACGGTGGGATATGACAAAACATCTTTACCTGGTAGGTGGTTTCAACTCTCATGAAAAAAAATGCTTTTCAACCAACCTTTTGTGAACAATTGACAGGGAAAATAAGCACCATGTTCATCGAACCACCAACCGGTAGCTATTTAACCACTATTATTGGTTATCAATCCCCTATTTGTTGCTTAAAACCACCAAGTAGATACACTCGTCCTGCAAAAAATCCCACCGCAATGATCCGCTCCCCCTTGAAAAGGGCTAGGATACCCCTGGCTAGGATACCTCTGGCTCCAAACAGCCCCCTCCCAACCACCAGGCAGTTAATATTCTCCCGTCGCCATGAGGATCTAACTGTTAGGTAGTCCTGTCTGCATCCAATGCTTCGGCAGCGTGGTACTATCCCCTACCACCTGTGGGAGCAAACTGATGCGATCCCCGGTGATTCCCTGTCTGATTTCCTACGCCAGGGATTGAACATGCACAGCTAACAACAGTTCGGATACCAACAGTTCACCATGATACTTACTAGATGGAGAACAATCCATAAAAGATTTTTGGCACATTTGATACTATGGAAGCTCCGAAAGCAACCTGCACACCAGCTCTGATCATCTAAAAGCCAGAGAGTTTTGCTGTAAACTGGTAGCAAGTGGATGTTTTGATCAGGCTGCCAATGTTCATTCAAGAAAAACGTGACAGTTACATCAACCTCATCAATGCAAGGTAACAGCAGTTGGTTTTTGTTTTGGTTGGCTTCGAATTTCATGACACTTCATCGCAGTTGGGTGATCTGGTTGTGGGTCAAAACCTGGCAAACCCGTGGTTCCCCATCATTAACCAGGCTGTTTTCCCTACTATTGTTGGTGATTATCCCCCATTAGTTGGTTGACTGATATTGACCCATAGCCATATAGTTGGTATATATCCCCTATAGTTGTTAGTTCTCATCCCCTATTATTAACCATTAACCAGCTATCATGGGTTGATTAATATTGACCCACCAACACCTTGTTATCCCTGAAAGTGCTCGGTGAATGATAGGAATTCCCAGCCTCTACCAGGCACGCCCTTCCTATGGCTTTCCTATCCGATCCCAAAGCTCGAGCCATGGCTTCTTTGCTAGGAAACAGGATGGGAATCTGTACAGCAAATTGTACAACAATGGAATTCATGTAATTATTAGTTAAACCATTAGGGATTAATAATCAGTTAAACCATTAGTTAACAGGACTAATTCATGAAATCATTGCCCATTACCAATTGTTAACTAAGAGTTACCCAATTACCAATTGATTCACCATGCGTCATGAGATTTGGTGGTTTCTCGAGTTTGGGGTACCCCCAA
The DNA here is from genome assembly GCA_009767595.1 of Symbiodinium kawagutii. Taxonomy (NCBI): domain Eukaryota; class Dinophyceae; order Suessiales; family Symbiodiniaceae; genus Symbiodinium; species Symbiodinium kawagutii. The sequence goes on along the minus strand of VSDK01026072.1, from coordinate 6,171 downwards.
GTCATCTAATATGAGTAATTTATAGTGATAAACCAGCCATTTTTGGGGATTTGCTATTTTGAGAACCCAAATATAGTTGGGCAAATGCAAATGTCATATGCTGCACACATGTTGTCCAAATCATCATGCTGTGATCCAATGGCTATTCCCGATGTTCACATCCAAATTGATTGTGAAAAGTCTTTCAACGCATCCGTCGGGGGCGCTGTGTCGGCGAATGATTGATGTTGGCTGGGAACAGTCATGACTGGGACTACTTGCTCATGGTAAACAACGTTCCCATAAGCCAACATTGTTAACTAGTTTGCAATTAGTTGCTCATGAAACATACCAGTCAATATTGCTTTGTGCTGGTTACTAATGATTACGCGGCAATCGTGGTTCATCATGGTTTGTGATGCTATTTTTGCCGAACAAATAGAAACATAATGGCTAATCATGCTTGGCAAAGTCTAAGAAGGGTCAATCATAGGATATCACCCAACAACTAACAACAATCATGATGCTTAAAACCGACTGGCTACTATCAACTTTCGGGACCAGCAACAATTAAGAACATCCAACAACAACAACAACAACAACAACAACAACAACAACAACATCCATGACCATGACAAGTCATCATGATACTGCTTGATAGCCCCTTATGTTTGTCAATAAAGGTTCATATCCCGTATTTATGAGTACTGTTCCCATTCACAAAACGATTAGAATCATAGGCTGACAACCACAATCACCATCACCATCGTCACCATCACAAGCAGCACCATCACCATCACCATCATCACCATCACCATCATCACCATCACAATCATCACCATCATCACCATCAGCATCAGCATCAGCATCACCCTCATCACCATCATCAGCATCAGCATCACCCTCATCACCATCATCACCATCATCACCCTCATCATCGTCATCATCACTATCAACCATGACTGACAGCCATCATTCGCAGTCAACACACCAGCCACGATGATTTGCGGCCCCCAGCAGCTGTCTTCCAGGCGCATGCACCATCGCTTACCTTGGGACTAGCGATGGTGACACCAACCGCGATTATCCACGGCAAGCGTGACGAGTTGATCATCACTAACCAGTGACGAAGAATTGTTTGTAGTCCTTAATAGTGTTTACCAACATGTTAGTGATATAAAGCTGGTGGTCTGGTGGCTCACTGTACTGGTCGGCCATTAGCCCAGTCTCACGCTCTGCGACTTGAGACGAACGTCCGAGAGAGTGATATAATTATAAAGCTGATAGTGGAGAAAGGGTGGTTAATCATAGTTCATTAATCATGTGTTCATCAATCTTGGTGAATCGATGAGAATGGTGACCATGATCATTAAACAATAATTATTGTTGGCAACAACCAGCATCCGGGCGCTCACTTGACAACCCTGGCCCGGGCTGGAGCTGACCATACATGTGAGAAAAATGTGTGAACTGGTGGTAGTCCAACTTGACTTACTCTTGTCTTGTTGGCTTGGCAACAACCATGCTAACCATGATCATCACAAACTATTTGATTATCCATGTTGGTTGATTGAACATCATTGACTATTCGTAACCAATTCGTACTCTGTATTAAGAACTTTTAAGTGTCATTACATGTGCTAAGCTCGTTTACAATCCCTTAAGAACTACATACAGTTACTAACCACAATCTACGCGGCAAACACTGGTCTTAACCATCCTGCATCATGGCCATGACAAAAACAATCCTGACTATTCGTGTTGGCAACCAATCAGAAGCGTCACAATACCAAGAACTGAACTCGATAAATCAGCAGCCAATTTTGAGCATGTTCAAAGGCTATTCACCAGTGTCAAAATTGTTTCTTTCATTAGCCAGTATGAAAACTCTGACATTATTGACCAGAGTCACCACAAAGAACAAAGAACCATTCTTCTCTATATAGCAGTTAGAACCCCCCTCGCCTAACTTTCATCCTACGGTGCGCTCAGGCGCCATACCATAAATTTCACCAAAATAATTTATCATAAAATTATTTTGTTGTAAAATCATTGGTTGGATAAATGAAAGGCGAGGGGGCTCATTCAATAATCATCAAAATCATCACTGGGGGGATGGTTATTATCCCAAACCATCATATTATAATCCTAATATTTCTTTAACTAAATTTTATCATTTAAAATTATTTATTATGTAAAATTATTATCATAGAAATTTATGGTAAAATAAAATCATAAATCTAACCCTATCACTGCCACGCCCGCCATCATCTACATCTTCAACATTTTCTTCTACATCAACTTTTTCTTCACCACCTTCAACTTTTTGAAGGTGCGCTCTGGGAGTGGGAGTGCTGTCAGCCACAACCAATCTTCAAAACTTGACAGTTGGCAAGAGTTTCAACCAGAGCATAGGAAAGGAATGACTTTACCAAAATGGCATTCAAAGCTTGACATTGGATATATGCATTCACTTTATTTTTGGTAGCACTTTTCTGGCACAATCTCTCAACAGCTCATTCCCTCACCACCTTGCTGATATGGTGCTGGCTTTCTTCAAGCTCAATGGTGAGCTCCACTTGATGAAAGTTGAGGCGGGCTCCACCTATGATGTGAATGCTATGGCCGGTGATGCTGTTGGCACCCCTACCAGAGAGATGCTTCGCCCAATGACTAAGCTACAGCTGATGGGCTTTGTCAATGCCTTCAATCTGACAATCACCATTCCGCGCCCGACAAAGGAGGACATCATTGATGTGTTGCTGGAGGATTGGGATGGGAACATTCAAGCTTTAGCAAGGCGCCAAAGTGGATACAATCAACCTGCCTCATCCAAAGCTTCCAAAGTTAGAGACTATATGGTATGCATTCGTTTTCCAGCAGATGCTGAGCCCACGCCAAAAAGTGTCTGGGCTGTCTTGAAGACAGACTACACCTTGATGGATGTGGTGAATGTCATCCAGCGCTACCTCGGGGAGGGGTTTGATGTTTTTGACATTGACCTCTCCACCTATGCCCTCTGCTTCTATGATGAGGATGAAGACGGCTATGGTTTTTGTGGCACAAGGATGAGGGGAGATGAAACCTTGTCCCAATTTAAGCGCCGGATGGGTAATCCAAAGAGCTTCTTCAGCTTCTCCTTTGTCCCTATGGACTACTACTTTGAATACAAGAACCTGACTGGAGCTGATGTGTCTTCAGTAAGTGGCGATGAGGAGCTTGAATGGCGTGAAAACCTTGTGGAAGAAGAGGATGCCAACACTCCCTCTCAGGTGGATGGCACTCAGGCAGATGACATCCGATTTCTTGCTGATGAGGATTTCGCCCCAACAAAGAGCAATGAGGAGGAGGATGTCAAGAAGGTTGTGCCGTTGTATCTCAATGAAGAGGGTGAAGGCAAGAGGAAGCTGATGGTGCAAATCCCCCGCCAAGAGATGAAGGATGATTATGTCATCTACTGCTTCAACAATACGGACACTGGCAAGGATTTGAATGATGCCCTGTGTGCCTTCATAGGTGGTGGTATCACTCCTCTTGACTTTTCCTTGATGTGGGCTGGAACCGCCAGCAAAGTGGAATGCTATGATGTTCTTTGGAGCTACTTCAGCAATAACGACAAGGTTTGTTTGCAACCCAAGGCCAGAGGTGGAGGATTATTCCGGCACCAGACTTACATCAGCAAGGCTGAAGCTGTCCGAGATGTCAAGAAGAAGCTGAAGGAGAAGTTCATCAAGACAGCTGAGCCACAATGCGTCCCCCCTCCTGAGCTCCGGCAATTCCTGAAGGTGTATCAGGACTTGATTGAGGATGCCAAGATTTTGAGAGCTGGTGGTAATCCAATCTTCATCACTGCAATCCGGACAATGAACTTGGAGCAAATGAAGTTGGTGAAGTCTATGTTCAAGAAGAAGGAGGGTGGAAGGAAAGGCGACATTGAGGAGAAAATTCTGAAGGTGGCTCAGTTTGCCTATCCACCTTTGAAGGCATTGGAGATTGCAGGCCAGAGGGTGCAGAAGCTTCGGGAAGAGATTGGTGCCGATGTGTGTGGGTTCTTTGCTGAGGAGTATTCGTGCTTTGAGGCAGGGGGCATTCAGCTAGACCAACAGAAGTTCTTGAAGGATTTGGAGCGTGAGATTGTGAAGAAGGAGCTCAGTGAAGGGCAGGGCAATGAGGAACCTGCTCCTCATTCTGCTGTGTCTTGCACGGTGTGCTGAATGAATTTCAGCCTTGGCTAGGTGCTCCAAATGGATGGCACTTGACGGGAAACATTGAAACTTTACCCATCCAAATGGGGAAACTTTACCACTTTACCCATCCAAATGGGGAAACTTTACCCATTTACCCATCCAAATGGGGAAACTTTACCCATTTACCCATCCAAATGGGGAAACTTTACCCATCCAAATGGGGAAACTTTACCCATCCAAATGGGGAAACTTTACCCATCCAAATGGGGAAACTTTACCCATCCAAATGGGGAAACTTTACCCAT
>VSDK01026071.1:390178-402720 GCA_009767595.1 Symbiodinium kawagutii | reverse complement strand
GGGGCGGAGGATGGGGGAATGAAAGATGGGAAATCTATTGCCTAACTCATATATATATATATTCCATATGATTCTATATATACATATGTGTGTATATATAAGTATACATGCATGCATGTACACACATATATAGATAAAATCATATATACAAATAATTACAAATATATAGAGAGAGAGCTACATGTCAACGAGTGCTCTGCAGTTGTGGCTCGATCAGGATTAGGACAACCTCACTTTTCAACCAATTGGTGGCTTCTCAAAATAGGGTACCCCAAAAAGGGTTGGTTTATGGCTATAAATGGTGCGTATCAAGGATGATTTTGGGGTACCCTTATGACTTGAGAAACGCCCAATTTGTGTTTTTTCTCAACCATAGCGGTGCCGAAATATGTTTTGCGCCCCATCCTGAGATGACTGGGGAATTGGGTGCAATCAGCCGCTTTTGCCTATGACCCTCTGATCATTCTCATGATTGTCAATGATGGTCACTATCATTCTCAACATATCCCAACATCATCATTATCATCAATATCATAGTTATCATCATCATCATCATCATCGTCATCATCATCATCGTCATCATCATCATCATCATCATCACCATCACAATCATCATAATCATCATCATCATCATCACCATCATCATCATCATCATCATCATCATCATCATCATCATCATCATCATCATTGCTAGGGTCCTCTTAATCATTCTAATTATGATGATCAGGGGGCAAAGTCTGCCGGGCCAACCCCATCCACTGTACAGCGCCACCAAGAAGCATTTTTGGCCAAAAGTGAACTGGAAGCATGTCATATGATGAAACAGGAAAAACATGGAAAAAACGTGGAAAAGTCGGATTCTGACAAAAGCTTTCGCGGAGCTTTCGCGGAAGTAACATTAAACAGGACTTTCGCGATAGCTTTCGCGGAGCTTGCGCGCGTGGAGGTTTTACTTTCGCGGGGCTCACCCAGATTAACTCTTGTACAAAAACAATCATCGGACTTTTGAACGCTGCTCAATTGATGGTCACTATCATTCTCCACATATCTCAACATCATCATTATCATATTTGTAATCATCATTGCTAGAGTCCCTTTAATCATTCTAATTATGATGATAGGGGGACAAAATCTGCCGGGCCAACCCCATCAAACGCCACTGTACAGCGCCACCAAGAAGCGTTCTTGTCAAATCATGGGTCTGGACCGCGGCCTGCAATTTTGGCCGTGAAACAGGACCCATGCATAAAGACTTATGGATGGTTGCTGGTGGTTGATGGTGGTCTTATGGGCTTGTTCAAGCTTGAATCGCCATCAACCGTTGAGAAAGACATATTCACCGTTCATTTCGGTGGGGATTCCCCTTGGGTGAGTCACCGGCCACCCACTTGAGTCAATGATTCCCATCATCTGAGCCATGGTCAGCTGCACTTGATGACCATCCATGACCATCCCCTCTTTTTGTGAGTGCTCATTTCCTGAATATTGACCATGGCTTATCTGGTCGGTGGTTTCAACCCATCTCACAAATATTAGTCAACCAAATATTAGTCAACCAACCACCCCAAGCATTTCGGAAAATAAACATGGCCACCAACTAGTTTTGTTACATAATAGTTAATTAGATAGAGCTTTAAAATTATCTCAAGTACGCATCTGCTGTTTGCTTTTCTCTCATCGCGATGTGGATGTTTTTGCCAACAGGGGTGCCTTTGAAAAACAATGTCATGTGTGCTTATGTACTTCATGATTTTTCATACATAGTTCAATGGGGAACCAACCACCTTTGAGTACTCCGGACAAGTCTCAGATTGGATGGGGCAAAGATAGCGGCGCATTAGCTACAGAACCAATGCTAAGTGATCCCTTCAATCATCCTTTTCAAGCAACACTGTGTTTCAACTCAGAACCCTCCTTGCCGTTGTAGTCACAAAAAAGTGACGTGGAGCGGACCAATCTTCCACAGGATTCCACGTGCATATCGTACCCTTTGAATTGGCTCATGAGGGTTTGACCGGCATGGAGCATCTGAGAATGGCTTGCTTTTGTTTAACAAGATGGCTGACCTGGGAAGCCGCGCCCAAAAAAAGACACTCCCACACTACAATGATAATTACTTGTCCTGACACACTTGTGACACACGGAAGAATGCTCAACCACCATGTCACGGTCGGTTGGGAGCCTATTCTGAGCCCAGGCATTAGACCAACGGTAAGATCCCATGACCGGCGTGGAGACTCGTCACCAGTTGGGTCCAGCAGGGACCCGTCCCCATGGGCCGAACCTGGAGGAGTTCAGTATCCGTAGCTGCCGTAGCTGCTTCCCTTGCCTCGCCGAGGGGGCACTTCTTGGATCTCGCTGGAAGAAAATCTGGGTGGCGCACCTAGAAATGTTTTGCTCAAAATTGAATTTTTGAGCGGGTATGTGATCGACCCATCAATACCCATCAATATGATACCAAAAATGCTTTCAAAATTCAAAATCTAAGTCGGTGTCAGCCACCCAGAAATTATGGGTCACTTGTGAACAACCACAAGCTAAAGAGGATCTGACCGCGCAAAGCCGGAAGGTAAGGCCTGGTTCATTGCAGCCATGTTGAAATTTAGAATTTCATCAGTGGGCAGGAAGGGACTCTCGTCAACCTTGAATGTGTGGCATGTGCACTCAAATTGGGCTTCCCAGTAACAGTAAGGTCAAAAGATTTGAAAACATGCTTCCTCAGCGGCCACAGTTGTGGGGAAGAATCTGACAAAACATGACCAAACAAATCAGATCGCAAAAACATCTGGATCATTGTCACTGGAAAAGATACCTGCTCGTCAATGCAAAACAATTGTCTGAAGCAGTGAAATTGTGAACATTGCCACAATCAAGTTGGGCCTGTCAATAAATTAAGTGAAGACAAGCAAAGAAACAAACAGCCACACAGCTGATCGTAATTTGTTCTAGCTGATTCCAATTAGTGCACCCACCATAGAAAACACACGTAATTGCAGTAATTATGTGGCATCAGCACAAAGAAACATCATTCAAGCACCTGCGTGGAATCCTTCCCAACCAAACATTTCTTGATGCAACAAATACTGACAAAAAGAAAAGCAAGAATGATACCTAACCACTCAACAAGCGCCAATCTTACGCTGGGTTACCTCTGTGACCTTTGCGAACATCCCAAAAATCAACGGACCTCCATGCGCTAGTCGCTAGTCTCAGTTGTTGGAAGAGTTGTGTTGGTGATCTGATACGTGACCCATGACACTTGCCATTGAATCCACCTCCGCCGCGCCTTTGCTACCGGACTTGCCACTGGACTTACCACCAGACTTGCCACTGGATTTGCCCTTGCCTCATCCGTTGGGGGAACCCTCCAAGAACCAATCGTCCTTTTTGGAACGGGGAAACCATCCGTTTTGGGCATTCATTCTCATAGAAGTCCTCATATCATCCCATGTCTACAGCCACAGTTGGCCGTTGTTATCAACCACGATCAATCTATATACTGTTGCTTGTTGTCCCTGCGACCAACCACAGTTTCCAGTAAACTCTTGGACCGTTGGAGGTTCCCAAATCTTCAGGCAATGATTCTCATAGCCATACCAAGACCCATACTAAACCCGAAGTTGAAATGGCAGAAAGAGTTTGGAAATCATAGAAACAAACTGAAACGACGTGTCAGGCATGTGGTTTTGCAATGGCTTGCCTGCAAGCAGGCCCCCAACAGGATTTGCCAAAGCACCGAGGGTCATTGGAGATGATGAGGGTAGCTGCAGCTGTCTACAACAAGTAGTGTTCTCATCATCCTCTGGTTGGTGCTTGCAAGATTCTTGTCAAGTCTTTTTGTGAATCCTACCAGGATGGGCACAACCATGGGCATATCCACACTGCTATCCCCCTCGGCTTGATCATCACAGCTGGTCATCACCAGTTGAGCACCAACATCAAACGTTGTCTGTGAGCATTCCCATCTCTGGTTATCGACTACCATCTCAGTTAATATCAATTGCGGTTGGTTGTCCAACTATAGTTGTTATTCAACCATCTAGTTGTAGATGACTAGTTATCAACAACCACCACCACCACCACCAGGAAGACCACCACCACAACCACCAGCACCACCACTACTGCTACTTCTACCGTTGGCCATGCAACTATAGAGGTTTCCAAGAAAGCAGAATGATCATTCCGCTTACATACGTACCAATCAACCAGCCAGCCAACCAACCAAACCAAGCAACCAATGTTGATCTGACAATGATGTTGGGCCGCTGAGGATTTCCAGTAACGTCATGCACAAACCAGGCAGTAGGTTTTTCCTAATGGTCACCCGATATGGAGAATCATGAGCATGATTGGTGAGTTCTACAGTACCTTCAATCAGGGCTTGTTTGTCGAGAAAATGCTTGTTTGTGGCGTGATATACCCGAGCATAAATGACCACCACTACTCTGAGATATTCTTGTGGTGTCTAACCATCATCCAGGTTGCTACACTGATTTATACACATGGTGCTTTCTCAAAGTAGCGGTACACCCAAATCATCCAATATCAATATTTGAATAAACCCACCATTCTTCGGGTTCTCTATTTTGAGAAACCAACCCATCACAACATATCACACCTTGGTTGACCTGGCCGTTCTGGCTGTGGTGCGCTTGGAATGTCCTTCGCCAAGGAACTGCCATAGTCATCGTAGGAGGACGACTTACCCCAGCCTTTTCCCTTGGACTTGCCGTAGCTCTTCTCCTCAACAAGTCCAACGGTCAACCAAGTAACTAGTGCTGCAGCAACAACAACAACAACAACAACAACAACAACAACAACAACAACTACTACTATTATTATTACTACTACCACTGCTACCACTATTACTATTACTACGCTAAAAGTACTCTGACTGGAAGATCAAGAACAAGAAGAACAACAGTGACCAAGACGACAACCAGAACAACACAGCAACCAACTATGAATGAACTACCCTGGTGCTATAGATGTCCTGTCTGTTGATTTTTGACATCCACACTGCTCACACGGAAGTGCTTGAAGACAATGCCGTCGGATGTAGTCGTCCCCATCGCAAGCCCAGATTGGACATGCACAACTACAGTCGCAGTCACAAATCTACATCTTAAATGCACAGTGCATTCATACACATACATAAATATACATAGACATATTGATGTGCACATGTCACATGTCATCACGTGTACAATCATGTACATCTCTATATAATCATAGTTAATCAAACATGCAGAACATACATATATATTATATATATATACATGTATGTACACAGTGTGTCTATATATGTCGTGCTAATCTTTCCTTACTACAAAGCCAAACCACAATGAGGATTCATGAAGATCTCTTCACGTCACCACGGTTCCCTGTCCTCATAGCCCCAGGAGTCGTATGACTTGCCTTTGCCTGAGACCACCATTCGGTTGGAAGTGCTTGGATGTGGGGGCTTCGCGGCTTTTTGGCTTATGGTGAATGGTTTATGCTGATATATGGTAAATGCGCAGTCATTTTCTCGTGACAATAAATTGCTGATGGTTTGTGAACAGTGATTCGACAAAAATGAAAAAAGGTCGATTACTGCTCTTAACATCTGGTTTTTTTCTCAAAACAAAGGACTCCAAAATCATTGTTGTTTCATCATTTTCAGTAATCAACCAACCATAAGCTTGAGTACCCTCATTTCAGAAACCACCACATCACCACTATAGTTGTTTATAAGCATATATATCATTGTTGGTTATTATCCCCTACTAACCACTATAATCCCCCATAAAAAATGGTCAAAACCACCATATGGGTGTTTCTCAAATTATTGGACCCCCCAAGTCATTCAATATTAACCATTTACAGTATTACCCCCCAAATCATCAAAGTCAACCATTTATAGTATTAAACCGACCATCCTGGGGGGCAGTCTATGGCTTGAGAAAGCACCATATATAGTAGTTGTTTAGCCATAAGTTTGTTGGTTATGGTCCCCTATCATTTCCTTTCTGAACCATTATAATCCCCTATCCTTTTAAGAACCACGATATATGGCTATGGGTCACCATTAACCATTGCTTTCCCTATGAAATTGTTGGTTATTACCCCCATTATTGGTTGGTTAATATTGACCCATAGCCATACATAGCTGGTATACCCCCAGACTGTTGTTAGTTATACCATATTATCAACCATTACTAAGGGTTGTAACTATTAGTTGGTTGGCTCACTGCTTGACCCATAGCTATGTAAACCCACCACCAGCCATCCCAGCAGCGCCTGAAGAGTAGCCCTTGGACTTTGGCGCGGAATAGGAATCCTGCGGTTCCAACGGTCACATGGTCAAGGCCGGGCATGGAAACTGAAGCACCGGCCATGGTGGTTTCTCAAACCCGTGACTGGTAACGTTTCCGTAGATTTGTTCAATGATTTTCAAAGGTGCTTTATCAAACATGGCCACTAAAACCTTGAGATTTCTTTTTTATTTTAAAAGCATTTTACTGGATAATAATAGGGGAGAATAATCAACAATAAGACCAAGATGGTGGTTTCTCAAGCCTTTCAAAAGCCATAGGGAGCCCCGAAGTCATGGTTGGTTTTTTTACTAGAAATGATTCACAAAAAGGATGATAGGGGTACCCCCATAACTTCAGAACCCCCCAGGCAGCATCTTGAGGATTTTGATCTGCCAGTACTTTAAGTCGACTTTGTCCCCCCGCAAAGCAGGTATCCGAACTTCCGAAACCCATCAACAACTTGGTTTCTTCAATGGTTCCCATAACAACCGCTGTAGCTCCATCCAAAAATGCATGTGTTCAACTCCAAGAAATAAGGACGAATGTTTTTCTTCACTTTAGCTTGTTTGAATGCATGTTGACCGACATATCATCTCATTAAGTTGCGATCTTTCCCAATATCTTGAGGGTGTTCACGCGACTGTCAGCACCAATATTTCAAAGTAGTTACTAGAAGCCACTCCATTTAGCTGGTAGTGAGCTACTTGTAGTAGTCAACCCAAGCATTGCGGCAGACACCGTTGCAATAATCCCAGGTCTTCCCAACACTGCAGCATCGATTGTGATGCAGATACAGACACTATTAGTTCATCCTGCGAGGGTCTTGCCAAACCACTGGCGCCTTTGCTTAACCCACAACCGCTGTCCAAGCAGCTTGATGGGATGAGTATGGATGAGTTGATTTCCTCATGAAGCCCATGGGTTACTGGCTGCTCCCTGGCGTAGCTGGGTCATTCCCAGGTGAAACAAGTACACAGCTTCTAACCTCAGAGTAGCATCCACATCACTATTACTGGCACTTGGTTAGAACCCTCCTGGTAGTTCCTGGTAGTTCCAGAGTTACTATTCGGCCCTGTAAAAGGCTTATGTGTACCGCTCCTCAGCTCCCAACCAACAGCCAGATTAATAAGCAATAGCCCATTCCCTGAATCAGTAATCCCACACGACAACTTCTATTACCTGATTGCCATCCTCCCAAGACTTGCTCTTGGACTTTCCCTTGCTGTCGCTCTTGCCCTTGCTGCCCTTACTGCTCTTGCCCTTTCCCTGGCAGCGCGCGATGACATGCTGGGAGCCCTTGGAACGCTCCGACCCTGCAATGGATATACAGTATCTCCATCAATGGAGTCGTTGGCACCCTAAAACTAGTTCGTTTGAAATGTGCAAAATGACCTTGCTCCGGAAGGTTGAGGGGAATTCATGGATTCATACCCGCCTGTTATGCTTTTGAGAACTAGATTCATGTACCAGTCCAAAAATGAGAAGTGGAAATTGCTCAGATCACCTTTCGAAAGGAACCCCTGAAAAAATAGAGCCAACAACCAGGTTCCACTCAGAACTGATTTCACCTAATTTCAACCAGTCAACCCCAGTCAACCCTAGTCAAGCCCAGTCAACCATAGTCAACCACGTTACCCCAAAACTTATGGCCACACAACGGAACGAGGCGGCATCCGACCCCTGCGCATCATGGCCTTAGGCTCCTCGTCATACCTGGGCAGAGTGGTGAATTCATTGGTGAAGGGAAGACATGATAAAACCAATGGTACTTTATGGTTTTGAAATATCAAAAGAATTAATAACCAGAAAGACTATTGACTATTGACTGAATTGTAATCTACGAATAGTGGTAAACCAATGATATGTACCAGTGGTAATGCAATGATCATAAATCAGAATAGATCAGCAAGCATAGTAAATAGATTAATGGTATATTAGGTAAATTGTGACGTTAACAACAAAGAAAGATAGATTGACATAGATTAACAACCAAAGTAAACACGATTACAACCACAAGTGAATCATAGAGAATCTATCAAACCAATGGTTGCCACAATAGTTTATAGATTGACAATGGAAGAAGTGACATAGGTCAATAACATGGCAAGTGATCATAAACCAGTGATCAATGGTAACAAAAAATATAATCGTTTGTGAATCATTGGTGAATCTATGTTTGCCATTGGTGAATAGATGAACAACATGGTAAACCAATGAGAAACCAGTGGTAAACCAATGGTTCACAAATATAGTAAATAAATAGTAAATATCATGGCAATTATCTACATTCGCTAACAGATGCGCAACATAGAAATGATATAGGTTAAAGTGTTGTGATGATAACTATAACGTCACAGTAAATTTGCCCTCAAAATCTATAGGGCGATAACATACTAACAAAACTTAGATTCATAGCATGATAGATTACAATGATGAATTCTAAGGGTAAAAATAGCGGCTTCTGAGTGGCTAAGTAAGATGACAAATTATGATGATTATGACTTAAGATCGTTGGATATGATATGATCATAATGGCTAATAACATCTTATGATCCGTTGTGAACAATGATTACTGGTCACTGCTGAATAATCAATGGTTACTATGTTATTATATACAACCAATAATGATTAATACCTTGGTGAATCGGAAGTGAATCTGAAATCATTGATTCGCATTTGTTATCATCATGATGGTCAATAATTGTCACCGCGATCCCGCGGTAGATGATTGGTTCACAATGGTCAGTGATTCTAGTATGATTGATAATATGAGAAAGAACATGATTCACAACTGGTTATAACATGATTTCCCACATTAAATTAAGGTTCATTCATCTGAATCAAATGATCAATAACATGGTTGATGATCCGGTAAATCATTGGTTTGTAATCTCTATCAAACATTTCACAATCCGATGGTTATTATGAACCAATTATATCTAACAATTCAATATATGCTAAAGATATGCTGCATAATTGCATAATAATGTTGAGTTGAGAACCAACAATTATCAAATGCAAATGGCTCACAAATTTACATATAATAGCTTATCAGCAGTGGTTCGTAACGGTTCGTATCTCGCAATTGCTGATCATGCTTAATTAAGCACTTACAGGCCTCTTTGCTTTTGGGATCACCCCTCCTCTTGCCAGCTCTCACAGACTACCGTTTCACTCTGCGCAACTACATACTAATTCTGTGAAAACGGCAAATGATGGAGTTGTCCCTTCGGATTGTTCAAATGGCTGTGTTCATAAATGGTATTGTCCAACAACTGATGGTTTCCGTGTCAAAACATTCATGTCATAAATGGCCAGCTGAAAACATTCACCATCCCAAACAACATCGCACATACAGGCCCTACGCAACAGTTTCAACTTTCAACCTGTACTCCTCAAACAATATGCTGTATCTTCGGTGAACATCTCATCATTTGGATGGTTGGTTATGACTCACATATTGGAGTCAAACCTCTGAAGGATTTGAAAGATCTTGCTTCAAGAATCGGTGGATGTGGAATAAACCATCCGCAACCCTTTGAAGCCGAGCGAAAATGAACATAAAAGTCTATGTTGGCATGATCAATGCTACCGATCTTTTAAAGAGTGGAGACTCAATAGTGGCCTACTTGCTCCTCGGGGGGTAGGTCAGTCAAGAGATACCGAGTGGAGACTCAATCCAAATCTACCTGGCTGACACCAGCCCCTGCCAAGATGCTTGCTCTTGCTCTTGCCTTTGCTCTTGCCTTTGCCCTTGCCTTTGGAGGGAGCAGCGTAATCGTCTTCATACTTGCCCTGACAGCACGAATGTGACAAGGCGAAGGCCACTCAAGCACCAAGCAGTTGTCCCAACCACGCTGATTGAAAGCCCACCTGGCAGGATCTATATATCAGTTTAGGATAGTCTAGCGGAGAGTGCAGGATTCACAGATTTTCAGAAAAGCCCACACATGTTTGCCCTCGTAAGACTCTGCTGCTAGTGCTGATAATATGTCATCATTAATTATAGTTTCTAAATGTCATCATTAAATAAACATTATTGTTAACCATATAGTAGTTTGTTTCACCATTGCTGATTTTTATTCCCTATTATCAAACATTTTTTCCTTATAAAACCGCCTAGCTATGGTTTCTACATGATATCATCTAACCATTGCCAACCATGCTTCGGCACCGGTCTGTGGTCGCCTTTCCCTTGGAGCTTCCCTTGGAACTTTTGCCCTTGCTCTTTCCTGCGGCCATGTCCCCGTCTCCGAGCCGTCTCCTACCCTAGCGTCGTTCTGGATGACCGGCGTAGCTACCAGCCACTAGTGGTTCCTCGCTCACCTGCCATTAGTCGTGAATGAGTACCGAAGTTGACAAGCAGTAAAGAAAAGAATGTATACAGTATACATTCAAAAGTAGTCGCTTGTCCAAAACAAAAAAGTATGTTTGCTGGTTGGTGACCTGCCGCCAATTGTTGATCAAAAAAACTTTGGGGGGCAAACGACGCATTGATTGCTGGTCCGCACTAACATTACACTGACCAACAATCTTATACAATGGATAATCATGGTTTACTGAAGTGTTCTGTCAGCATGCCGGTCTGGACATTGTTGCATCCATGCCAACGAAAGACTGGCACCCTCAATTTTTGGAATTTCTTTTATATCTGCTGATTCCATGTCCGTTCATTCAGTAAAATGACAGAGTTTTGGTTCTTCGTCAAACCACCCCACCCTGTTTGTGTTGCCTCTCTGACCTATTTTGTTTCATTACTGCAGTGTTTGCAAATGCTTTGCTAATGTTCTACTCTCATTCACATGTGGACCACAAGAATGATCATTTTGTGAAATTTCTTGTGAAAAATTTGGACCCCTTGCCATCCATCATTGATTCAATCGCTCCATGAGTCCTAGCAGGCCCCTGGTCGAGCCTTTGCCTTTGGCCGGTGCATCTGAGGACTTTCCACCTTTGCCCTGCCGCATCGGCAGCACTGGCTACAGAATTTGTGAGAAAAGTTGTTTGGCACGAGGGCTCCATATCACCATCATCCCTTGCTCCGAATCGCTCCAGCATCACTGGTTAGCTTTGAAAAAGAG
Source organism: Symbiodinium kawagutii (assembly GCA_009767595.1). Taxonomy (NCBI): domain Eukaryota; class Dinophyceae; order Suessiales; family Symbiodiniaceae; genus Symbiodinium; species Symbiodinium kawagutii. Next base: position 391,340 of record VSDK01026071.1, on the reverse strand, counting down.
CTCAACAAGCAACAGCCCAGCACGATCTGCCTTGCCCTTGCCTTTGCCCTTCCTCGGCAGCAAAAAGCATACCGAAACATACGGAAACTTGGTTTCAGACGTGTTGAAATATCGCCACGCCGATTGATATTTTGAAATGTGCTCATTGGCTAGTGATGGTGAACAATGATCTCAGATGATTAAAAGGGTTGACCACTGCAGAAGTGACAAATAGTTCTTGCCAAAAGCAAAGGTACATGGATCAAGAATTCTGAACACCAATATGAACCATAGCATGTCATAGCGCTGAACCAGCTGCTAGCTGCTCCAAAATTTCTGCTTGTGATTCTCCACATTTCATAAGCCAATTCTTTCACTATCAAGGACTTGTTGCTTCAGACAAAGTCGGGATTCTTCAACCACCACCTCCCCAGGTGGCGCTATCGGTGCAATCAAATGCCATTTGGTTCAGGCACTCCTGGTAGCTCCAAGTGGCTTTATAGGGCTATAAGGATACCTGAGGATACTCCTGGCTCCAAATCGCTCCCTCCGAGCCAGTTGACTGCTCCGCCTTGCCACAACAACGGGGGCTCCCATCCCTTGACGTCCCAGCATCGTTGTGCTGGATCCACGGCCACGACCCTTGCCTTTGCCTCGTCCACGGCCTGTCGTCAGATGCGTGGAAAAGGTCAGAATTTGCAGGGTATATAATGCGCGCTCTGTTCTACCAGTGTACTAGTACCTATATATAGCACAAATGCAGTATAATACTAGTATACTAAGTATACATACATATACGGACCTGAACTGCTCTTCATTTGCATATAGCTGATTGTAGCTATGTATCCCGTCTGTCCATCTGTTTGTCTTTGCGTCCTTCTGTGGCTTGTCTTTCTCTCTGTGACTCTGCATGTCTGCGTGTGAATCTGTGAGTGTATTTGTATTGATGTCTGTGCATTGGACATGTATACATATATGATTACATCATGTTTTGTCATGCAACAAAATATCGCGGAAAAGAAGCAAAAGCAGCGCTGGAAAAAAATCCCTAAGTGCTATTCCAAACGAGCCTCAAAATAGTTGAAGTACGTCCAGGGTTCCGATGTTTTGTGTGCGCACTTGTCTCAGTTGAAATGATTGATTAAGTTCCGACATCTCCTAAAAATGAACATGCTTCAGCAGG
>VSDK01026071.1:332631-390125 GCA_009767595.1 Symbiodinium kawagutii | reverse complement strand
CAGCAGGATTCAGATTTGGGTTCCTTCAGGTGTTTGTTTGCCAGTAGGGAAGCCTTGATTCAGAAAGGATTGGCAAAGATTGGCAAAAACCGTGCAGGATTGAAAAGCATTTTGTACAGGAAAGTTGCAGCTCATTCATGGATCAAAGGCTCTTTCAAATCCACTTCTTCTCGATAAGGGCCTTGGTTACTACTGGGACCTCCGAAGACAAAAGTGTTCCTCATCACAGTGCTTTTTTCTGGGCTTGAGATGGATTTAGATGGTGGAAGGAATATGAATTCTATGAGGCCAAGGGGGCTGATCCAATCCTTGTCTCGCAAAGAACGGTAATTATTGTGGTGGATGGAACAACACAATGCGGGTTGCACCATGTTGTAGCACACAATGCGCTAGATCACTGATGACAGCTAATGTATTCCGAGACCGAGACTGTCGTTCAAAACCGTGGTACCCTGGTGAACATGACATTCCCAGTAAAACCCTGGTGGTATCCTGTACGGTTGGGATCATCACGCCTCTATTGGATCTTTTTGGGATGGCTGATATCGACCCACTATCATGTGAACCCCGGATTAATGAGCCCTAGGTTTATTAATTGGAGGGGGGTACCATTTCACTGGGAAACCAATTGGCTTTTGGCGGAATACCCCTATTACAGTAATCAACCAGGGGTTTATGAATCCGGGCTTAATTGGGATTTTCTCAAAATAAGGGTACCCCCAGTTATCATCCTTTATTAACGATGTATAGTAAAAACCAACCACAGTTTTCCGGTATCCCCAGCTAGTAAGAACCCCGTGAGTCGCTTCCCGCTACCCCACCTTTGCCGGTGCCACCGCCGCGTCCTCTTCCACGCACCATGTCCTTTAAGCAATGGGCAGAGCTGTGAGACACGCCGCCAAGGGGATCACCCAGGGAGAAATGGGAATTTGTAGACCAGCGATGCTGCTATCCCTATTCTAATTCTTATTGTTAGCTGCTGGATGATGGTTGAACTACCCCCTCATGAAACATATGCTTGTGAACAAACCAACCACTTGTGAATACTCGGAAAGAATGCTTAAAGCCACCAGCCGGGCTATCGTTCATAGTCAGCAAATTGATACCATGATCAGTTTGGTTTGATGCCTATGCATTTTAACCAAGAATATTCATTTTCAATGATGGTTATTTATGTCTTACCATGAAGCACTACTATGTATATAACACTATACAACCCTTTCAAACCATCACAAATCATAAATGAATAACCATTATCAAACATGGCAAACATTGATCTTGCAACAAACAATAAGAATCCTAGAAATCAGTATGGGTCACCCTGTATCCTGGTGACCGTCCCCATGACCAAACGAGTCTTCGTTGGGATGTTCACCTATATCCTCTTCTTGTCTTTTCTATTCTTTTCTATTCAACCTACGGAATGAAAAAGGACAGGGTGTTCACATATTTGCCTGAGCTGATGTTGCTGGTGTTGCTGGTGCTGGTGCTGGCCGAACTGCAGCACGCTTGTTAGCATCTGTAAACAACGCAATATCGACTGGCAACAGGAAGTATGTCTGTGTTTCATTGCTGAATCGTCCAAATGACCAGTCCACATACCAGGGACAAAAGAGCCTGTTTATGGTTAAATTTCAAGTTCACCACATTTCATGCGGATCCAGATACGCAAACCAGGATATCAGGTGGATTGATATGATCAACCATCAACACTTGATTTGCTTGCTATGATAACCCATCATAACATAGGATGCCATTTCCAGGGAACTCACCTAAACATCTCCAGTCGTTCATTGCAGTTGATAATGATCGAGAATAGTAACAATGATAATTCATAGTGGTCAGTGTTCATCATTGCATATGGTTGATAATAGTGGTTGGCGATGATGGCTGATAGTGATGGCACAGGCTGGTAAGCTGACCTGGACGCTCCAAATCACAATGTTTTGAGGTAGACCATCACAATGATGGATCTTTCACTGGTCAGTTTGGTTTCAACCCTGCGAAGACATTAGTCCACCAACCATGTGTTAATGATATCTTAATGATGCGTCAATAATTACTAAGCAAAATGAAAATGTTTCAAAGCACCAACCAACAAATGGATGAAACATGTTTTAACTTGGTAGTTGATCAATCTTGAACGGAATCTAACGTGCTCACACTTATCAACTATCAAGGGTTGGAGTCATGATCATGATCATGAAGACTTTCGAAAGAATTCCAACGTCCTCGGGGTCGAATTCCTTCACCATGGACTCATCCAACGGTGGCTGATAGCCCTTGTCGCTGGTGTCCAAGGGTTCCTGGTGGCGGCACAACCGCAAGCAGCGGCCATGTCAATGGTGAAACTGTGAAGCTACGCGGCTGATATTTTATGATGCATGATAGGCATTTGCCAGCGGGTGCAAGCATTTAGAATCACTCGTGAGCATTGTAGTGATCTATTATGTGATTATTTTGTGATGGATCATCTTTGTAAGCATTTGCAAGCTTGGACCTATATATCTTGATTAAAGGACTTGGAGTGGTATATTAGTAGCGATCTACCATGGAGACAGATAACAAACGCAAATTGACTATGAATAGTGAATCATAGCGGCTAATACTGACGATGAATGTTGCTCTATTACGATCTGGTATTAATGAAGCAAACATTCAAAGCATTCACTGTTGTTTAACCAATCGCAACTACTCACTGTTAATTAGTCAACTATCAATGGTCATGAGCCACTTTCACCCAGTGTCGACCATTACTAATCATCATCCAAACAACCCATGATTTCCCATTATCAACCAGTAGCAAACCTGCAACACCGTATCAAAAATGTGTATCATGCTATTGTCTCAAAAGAAACCCTTGTGGAGGATCTGCTTCTGATCTTCACTAGATAGAGGCAGGCAATGGACGTTCAATCAGCGAAGAAAAAAAAAACATGTGAATCCCACCTGTAGCAACACATCCAGTTGTTGAAGCGCCGCGAAGGCATCGGAGTCCTTTGAAAGCTTGATCTCCACCACTGAGACGTTCCGGACATCGGTGACCTATCGCCGCCCCAGCACTGCCAGCGTCCACAGTGAAAGAAGTGATCCACTTTTTAGGGTTCCCAAGGATTTCCCCAAGGATTTCCCAAAGATTTCCAAAGGATTTCCAAAGGATAGCTGTGGGGCACTCTCACCCAGCCCTGGCAGCAAACAGCAACAGCTGTTACAACAAAAAACCAGCATCTCGGTTGGAGTTGCCCCTGTCATCTCCTGCCTTGTCCAATCCTTCTTCCAGTGGTTCGTATTCATCAGTGATCTCAACCTGGGCGGCATTCCAGGGCAAGAACAAACAAGCAATAAAACATGGATCCAATAGTTGGCTTTGCAGGGAAAACCTTCTTTGAGGGGAAAAACCCTGCACAACAGCCAATAAAATATTCAGATATTTTGAACAGTATCAACCAATGCTTAAAGGAAAGAACATCACTTAGACTCAGACATGAATCAAACCAACAAACGTTTGATTCGCTACAATTAGTTCTGCTTGATCAATGCGTTCTGATGACTGACAAATTGGATATACGTTACGACACTACAATACTATGATGCAAATGATGCATCATCAGCATACCTTGGAAGGTGCACATATCTTGACTGATGTAAAATCGGATCGCCATCCCCACAAACGAAAAGAGCCTCATAATGCATACCTTCCAGTCGATCAACAACAGCAATGTCTTGCTATGAAACCATGGGTCGAAACCATCGGGTTACAACCTCCGAAAAAAACGTAGCAGACCTAGCAGGCCGCCTGCCACCTGCGCATCGTGGTGTATACTTCTTCCACTGGTGAACATCGGCCACAAGAAATGTTGTGAATCATCACCACCCATGTTGCCTCATGGTTCCTAACCACCAAAGGATGCTTAAAAGAAACTAATGACATCACACAGTTCTGATGCCCAAGCTGATGATTCACAGTCCTTAGAATCATTACATTTTACTGTTACTATCTATTACATTTTGCTTGGATTCAAGACTTTAAGTCCCTGCGATATTCCCAACATCGCCAAGTCACCGTCTTTAGCTCTGTGATTTGGTGCAAACCCTTGAAACGCCTCTTGATGACCTCAAGGGCTCCCATCCCACGAGCCGGCCATCTGAGCCAATTCGGGTTCCAACATCTGGTCCAATCATCCCAAAGAGTAGTTGTCCAATGGGTTCATTCAAGCTATTACCACCAAGCAGAACACACAACTGGCCTAAACATGATGGAAAATGCAAGTCATAGTTCACTTGGTCTGGCGGCAAAGAAATCGTTGGGCCATCTCCAGAAAGGACGAAATCAGTGGAAAGTCGACTGTAACAGAAGCTGCATCAAGAGGAATTAAAGTGTTCATTCAGCAAATAGTAAGCACAACCGAATCTTCTAATGACCCTTGGCCCAACACGAGTCTCACGTGTGGTGGTGTTTCTTGCTAATGCCTGGCCTAGGTTTCTCCCGTGCGAGAATCTGAGTGCAGAAGACCTTCTGGCACCATCCTCTTTTACGGATTAGTAGCAGTGGGTAGGAACCGACAAAACCAATGGTATAGGCACCGCCACTACCAACGAAGGATCTATGCGGTAGAGTTTTAACAAAAAGTACCACCCTTACTGCCCTTGCCGACCAATTGATGAGTACCACTGTCAATGGTGATTTAGGTCTGTTGACAAAAAATCATAAGGGCAGGTGATAACAAGGAATCTCACTCTATGCTGATTGGTTCTGATCCCCAGTGTCTGAAAGTCCATGTAGGACGACCCAACGGAACCAGCTGGCTCTGCAGGAGAGGTTGGCGATTGATACCAGTGGCGTGAGATGCCTACCTATCTACAGGCGCTACGGCTGTCTCCGCCATGCCAACAAGCCAACAGTTGTTGGCATGTACAAAGATGTGCATACAGAGGTAACTGGAAAAAAAGAAGATTATACATCTGCGTCAAACTGAGCAGGGTGGACCCCTATCACTTTTGCAGGCTTTGAAAACATCTGAAACCCCAAGAACGAACCAATAGTAAAGTGTTCGTATGAGCGTTTGCCGTTTGCTCCTGTATAACGCTGAATGGATGAGCCCGCAGAAACAGCTCCAGCCGCATTCAACTGATTCAGCAAAAAGCAAAGGCAAAGCGCACGCCGATAGACATGCATGGGCGCACAGCAGCAGTGACATGTGTATGCACTCTTGTGCATGGTTCCATCTAGATATACGCATTGCAACCATACAACATCATACAACACAGATGGCCAAAACCACAACCCACGCAACCATGATTGTCATTGTTAATGGAGTTTGTTATGTGAAGTTTGACAGCACTTGTCAACAGGTGCTAACAAACTATGATTGTCTATCATTTGGTTAGGCCACTCCTGGTAGCTCCAACTGGCTCCCTCTTTCTAGGGCCTTTTGAGGGATACCCCTGGCTGCGCTCAGGGCGCCTCCGCAGCAGTCACTGCTTTGGTCAGGGCATTACCCGTAGCTTGCACGATCACCTGGGCTTTAGCGCCAGGCAAGAGATGGCTTCAATGGTGAATGATGGCGTGGTACCTTATGGTAAGCTAACATGGCAATGGAGATATCTGGATTCCCGAGGGTTCCCTTCAAAAGTTGGTATCTCAAGCAACTTAGATTACTTGATTGTGCTGATGGCGTTGGACAGAAGCACTGCATGTCAGCGACATCGTTGGAAGTTCTGGGACGTATCTTTGAAAGGAAAACCAATCCAAACAAAACATGCTAAGCATAGAAACATGTCTGCAGAATGCAAGGCTACTTATAAAGATGTGCGTTGCTCAGGTCTACTACGTGAAATCCCCAATTTCAGATCTCTAACTAGGATTCTCCTGCGATGAGCAGCCGTGTTTTCTGAGAAAACCCGGCAACACAATTGCATACTCAGCCACCAACTGGGCCCATAAGAAATTTCGGTGACTACAAGCCATCATCTATCAATCCTGGCAAATTCGCCATTTGTTTACCATTAATTAGGAAGCAAACTATGAGCCTGAAATGAAACCTGACTTAACCATCAATCATTAGCCATTGTTCACCCTTGCATTGCATAGCCTGCAGGCCATCTCTGCGAATCTGAGGTCCGCTGACATAGGGCTTCTTGAGCTCGTTGAACACGGTGGCCGCACGAGAAACGTACGCCTTAGAACGGTGGCCCAAAGGCATCGGAACTGACAAGTCGTTGGTATCTCCACCATGACGACTGTACTCCCAAAGGGTATACCCGCAAGGCCCAAAAGTAGGTAGTTTTTCACCTGTGCCTACCTGGTATAGCCGATACAGTATACCCCTAAGAGGGTTGACGGGCTCAAATGATCTGTAATTACTGTTGATTGAACTTCGCGGCCAGATCAAGCAGTACCAGGGTGAACATGATACATCTCCTACAAGTTGCTTGGGTGTCCCAGCGCTATCGGTTGATTTCCAATGGAGAGATTACCCAGAATCATCAGCAACCAACAATTGCTGGATGTTCTAGTAGCAAAAAACTTGCTACTCCCTGAAACCGCAATCTACACTTACTTTTTGATTCTTGTCTCCCCTTAAAATACTGGCGACTGTTGGCGATCCAGTGTATAACACCTTAGCACTATTGGTAACAGCTCCTCAATTTTTGGTGCTTCTGGAACCATCTTGGTGGCTGTTGGTAGTAGCTGGTTGATAGGTCCTTCAAACAATCAACACAGCTATTCTTTGCTTTACTGCTTGGTGGTCAGTTTCACCTTCTCAATAGTCAGCCCACCAAACATTTGTTAATAACTTCTGGGGAAAATAGAAATGTCAATCAAACCACCAGCCAGCTATTGTTGGTTACCCCCCATGCTGAACCACTATTAACCATTTAATTACTTAACCATATTTATCCTTTACGGCTCCATTGATCAGTTCCCTTTCCGACGCAGCTCTCGTCGTATCTGCTGCCCAAATACCGACACACTGCCCGCTGCCGTCACCCGGATCTCTTCATCTGACTTCTGGACATCTTCCTGTGGCCCCACGTGGAGAAAGCTCCAGTGTGTAGGTGTGTCAATCATCTGTGGTTAATCACTATCAGAAAAAAAGCTGAGTCATTCATATTCATGACCATTCGCATCAAGTAACAGTAAGTACAATCACAAATTTTTGGATCGCATGTGTAGTTGTTGGAATCTTTCACATCTCCACAGCAGTCTACAGCTGCCAACTTGTACCCCTTCTCTAACCATGGACACAACACGCTTGGACCCAAAGGCCGAAGAAACCCACGTCGTGAAACAGGCGACTCTTTATCCTTTCAGCTTCCAAGACCTAGCCGGTAAACAACGAGTGACGTATATTCATCCTATATTCATAGTGGGCCCATAAGGAACCAATATGGTGGTTTCTCAGAATAGGGGACCCCAAAAATGGCTCGTTTACTACTATAAATGGTTAATAATGGATGATTTGGGGGGTCCCTATATTTTTGCGGGTGAGTAGGGGTACCAGTCATGAATCGATGGAGGATGCGATGTTGCGGGCGTTGTAGGATGACATAGTACCTCTGCCACCAGTGTGTAAATATCCGCAGGAGGGGAAGGAGTCAAAGCCGATGCAACATTCCCAAATTCTTGATGTGGTGGTTTCTCAAGTTACAGGGGTACCCCTGAATCATCCACGTTTAACAATTCGAGGTAATAAACCAACCATAACTGGGGGGTTCCCAAGCTGGCTTGAGAACCCCCTAGGGGTGAAGCCCATCTCCTTCAACGTGTGCACTCAGCAGCGGTTGACTCTCCCTGGGCTTTCGGTTTCACTTCACTGCAGCTGCTCACAGCTCCTTAGGTTTCATCACCTTGCGATACTTGTCCATGTTGGTCGCCTGGGCAGGTTGAGACCCGGATGTCATGGCAGCAGGTTGTGGGAGTTCCCAAGGAGGTTGTAAAACACCGGAAGCAAGGGGAGGCCAATGGGATTCCTAAGCATGGATATTCATGGGAATCAACTAGGGCGACACCTTTCAGTTGCATATGATCTTAAATTTTGCAGCAGCACAAGCACCTTCGCAAAACCAGAGAGGGCGCACCTCAACAACCAACAAGTCCACCACAACAACCAGCAACAACATCCACTCAGCTGATTTAGTTCATTAGCTGCCGAGGCGCGTCTGATCACCAGAGTGACACAGCTGTTCAGGGTGTCTCCCACCGAAATTCGTGGCTCAATCGATCGCGCCCTTGAGATTTGAGCCGCAACGGCAGAGGTGGCACTTGGTTTGCTCCACGTGATCAGCCATGTTAACTTCCAATCCTCGCACTGCGGACAGCACAAGACCTGCTGAGTCAAGTCAACCGCTGTTGAGAGTCAAATCGGTGAACTGGCGGAGACCATACCTCAACATGAGAACGTCTTGGGACGGTGCTTCCCACATTTTCAAACATCAGGGGCCTGAGTGGATTGAAAGGGATTCAATGAAGCATTGTCCATCTTTCATAGGCATGGAGATGATATTCTACCCCTGTCAGCCTGCTTTCGGTTTCAGTCGCAACTGATAGAGTGGCTTGGTAGCAACAGGATGCCGCAGGTAGATCTGCAGTACTACCTCAGGTAATCCTGCACAAGTAGTGAGGGGTTCTCCATGTGAAGGAGTATCAACCATTCTTGTTGACCATTGTCAACGATGATTATATAATTGATTGGATCATAGTTGACTGAAATCATCAAGTATTGAGAACCATGGTTAGTGAATTCTAACCCCTGTTGTTGTCAGTGATAACCATCATGACACATCGCTATCTGGTAGCAACTAGAAGAGGCTGTAGGTTCACCTTCTATGGCTGTTGGAGCCAGTTCAACCAGTCCCCCGTTGCAGTCCCAAGAAGAAAGGGAACTGCGTAATATTAGATTCATAGTAATCACCGTAGGTTTCACCATAGCTGGCGATGAATTCCATCAGAAATCCATGTTCTATTCAACCAGAATAGGCTGAACCATAGGAATCCTGTTTCACCACAGGTGTAACCATGGATGGCTGGTTATGACCAGCTCCCAACCATTTGTGAAGCCTGCCACCCACATCTCCGGCAGGGGGGCACCACCTGAGCGGTCCGACCTGTCGTGGATCGCTGTGGCGTGGTTGCGGTCGTTGAAGTAACAACAATAATTGTCAATCGTTTGTAATGGTATAGCAGTAGTATACCAAACTACAATTGTGATATTGTGTTGATTGTGTTGATAATGATACTGGTCAATTAACAATGATAGTGACATAACAATGATACTGGTTATCAGAACAGTTGTCGATGGGATGTTTGATAAGGATGCAAGTGGTTGATAACTAGCAGTAATAGTAGTAATTGGGAATGATCGTAGTGGTCATAGTGCTAATACTTACTGGGTAGTCATAGTAGAGGTAGCGGTAATGATAAGAATTTTCATTGTAAGGGTAGGTAGTAGGCATTTGGCAGTCTTTTCCATTTAATCATCAAAATGTGTCTATGGCACTTATAGAATGACATCTTCTCTTCATGTTCGTGATAATGCCTCGGTAAAGACTTGTTCTGACAAGAATGTAATCATACATTTGTCTTCCAGCAAAATGATTGGATTGTCGGCGCAAGTGCTCTAATTAGCATGCAAAAGTTCACTCAAACGGGCTGCAAAGTTGAAGTTGCACAATGCGTAAGAGGTTCCAATCATTGCCAGGAATTGCATCGCAGCAGAAATAAAAGTAGTGTTTCCCTCGCAAGTGTCTCCCTTTTCAATTTCTTAGCCAGTGTTATCAAGTGTGCAAGTTCCTTTCAGATTGTCAGACAACAAAGAGTGAATGATGCCAAGAACTGCATTGGCTCCCTTTAGGAGTAAACAGCAGCTGCGGACCAACCCCACAACAATTCTTACTCACCCATGGTGTGTCCCTTTTTGGCCTTTTTGGAGAGCCAACAGAATGTGGCGGCTTGAGCGTGCGTAAGATTCATGGACAAGCCCGCCCCCTGTGAAAGCATTTCGACATTGGTTTCACGTCAGAAATCATTTGGAGAGTCGTGGATCAACCAAATCAACTAGATGGCTGGCTCGAAGAAGACATCCATGACTTCGCTTCCAGATTCTTCGGCCCTTACCACAAGGAGTAGCAACATAATATGGGTTGTCATTGTACGAAGGACCAAGTTCATGCCAGGCACCCGAAATGAGACACAACATAGATAAGTCATCATTGGTTTAGCCAGTGAGTCATGGGGTCTTAGATTCACCTGGAATCATCGGCCACATCAACCATGTGATGACGATGATGGGCCGAAGTCCACTGCGAACTCCTGAGATTCCCGGCCCCAAGCAATGCTCTGCACGCCACTCCAAAAAACCACTGCTGGCACCTGAACACGCGGCTTGGTGGGAGCGTTGTTCTGTAGCCTCGAAGGCGGGTTGTACAGACAACATTCAGCTTCTCATTAAGCTCCCGATTAAGCTTGGTGGGAGCGTTTACATGCAAGTGGGTCAATGAGCTATTGAACTACATGGTTCCCGACCCCCATCGAGCTGTGGCAGAAAAAGCATGTCTTCTGATTCAAATCGCGCACGGTGCCACAGCGCCGTGTCCGTTTTACATGTTTAGACGTGCAAATCTGGGTTTGGCAATTTCAGCGAACGACTTTGTTTCTGTCATCATCGCACTGAGTATGCCACCTTACACAACTCTTTCAAGAGTTTGGTGGGTGTGCGATTGCCATGGAACCGTCTCCACATGTATTGCTCGATCAATTTCACGATCTCAGGATTAGCCAGCCGACCGTGTCCAATCCGACGAGGAAAGGTACAGGGAACAAACTGTTTCAAGGTTTGCCAATTTGCCAGGCACGATCAGCTATTTGCGTGCCAGTACTTGTGGAAATTCCGTTCTTTGTTGTGGTGACACACCTTGGAATGGGGATGCAGGCGAACATTAACATGCCCCATCCCACCCCAACAGAATGATCCGTGTTACCGGAATGTCAAAGGAATGATTCGGATTAATCAAAATTTGTATCACGATGTATCATGTTATCAATCCATATTGTTGTATGAATCTCATTGGTGCTTTGCATGATCCGTTGCCCATATCCAACCAGTCGCGAGCTCTGGTGACTAGGCGCCGGGCGCCCTTTGGAGCAAATGAAGACCTGGTCACGTGCTGCGGCACTTTCTTGGAGTCTGGGACTCCTTGGTAACGGTAACACCGGATTAATAAACCTCAGGTTGATTGATTGGGAGGGTTACCATTTTAATGGGAAACCAAGCCTTTTGATGGATACACCCCATACCATGGGTTTATTAGTCGAGGGTTGGCATTGAGCATAAAATCCTTGGTATGCATGGTAAACGATCTAGGAATTCAGGTGCATATGTTGATACACATATGTATCAGTAGCGAACAAAATAGTCTTCACAAAGACCTACCATAACCAAACGTGGGTCGTCCCCTCTCTATGTAGCTTGTGGCTCTGTGTATATTAGATAGTAACACTGCATCCTTAAATGGGTCATCCCTCATTGGCTATGCAGCTGTTATCCAAGTTGTGAACTCTCAAGACCGTTCGAATGCTACCCTGGATTGTCCAAATGATCCAACAGTCTTGACCCGTCATTCACCATACCGCCGTTGCTGGGTTGCTCTGCAGCACCATTGTTCCAGGACTGCCACAGTTCCAGCGGACCAGCTGTCAGCGTTTACCAACTGGCGGACCATGACGTCTTCAACCATAGTCATCCCCATCATGCAGCATAGCAGCAATTTGGACGGCAAGCATCTTGCGCCAGTTGATATGATGGTCTCTTGAAATGGGGGTACCCCCGAATGATCTAGTATCAATCATTTCTAGTAATCAATCATCCAATATGTGGGTTCCAAGTTTTGAGAAACATTGAAACCAACATGCTGAAGTTCATTCCAGCGCAACGGTGTGCCCTTCCGGGTCTTGGAATATCCAACCACTGCCACTGACCTCACCCACCAGTCAACTAATCATCCATAATCATTGTCATCGTTGGCAAATCTGTGGTTAACTTATCAGATCTTGTCGTCAGTGATCATCACGATTTACCCATCAACAACAGGTGTTAAGCAGTGCTACCATTTTGGTGAATCATTACCAGTATCAATCATCAGTGCGTGCAGCATCCCTCACCATTCTTGCTCAACCATGTCATTGCTTGGCTACTAAACTTAGAATCGGCTCATGAACCACAGCAAATGATTAGTGTTAACTGATGAGCCAGTATCAACCATCATTGCTCCACAATCATCAACCATCATTGGTCAACCATCATCAACCAGCATTGGTCAACCATTGTCAATCATCATCGGTCAACCATCATCAATCATCATTACTCAAAGTTTATCAACCATCGTTGGTCAACCATCATCAACCATCATTGGTCAACCATCATCAACCATCATTGCTCAACCATCATTGGTCAACCATCATCAACCATCATTGGTCAGCCATCATGAACCATTATTGGTCAACCATTATCAACCATCATCGGTCAACCATGATCAACTACAATTGGTCAACCATCATCAATCATCATTGCTCAACCATAATCAACTACAATTGGTCAACCATTATCAACCATAATCAACCGTCCCTAGTCCAACACAACCAACCATCCTTCATCATCCTTCCCTCCTGGTCCTTGATCGCTTCTGTCCTCGCTAGGCTGCCGGCTGGATATGGCACTTCGGTGTTCGCCCTGTAGCTTGTTGATGGCACCTGGCGGGTGAAGAAATTTGCTTCCCTGATTACCTAGAATCATATTGATCAATCTTGATTAGAAACATTGATCTCATTGATCTAGAACCAATCTTGATCCACAAAAAATAAGCGTTGAGATGGTTCATCTTGATCAATAAGAATGGTGAAGAAAGGTTCATAATTGCTCATATTTCCTAGTCATCATAGGGTCTTAACGGCTGGCAATCATGGATGAACATGGTAATAGTGAGTGATAAGACTGCAGAATACACAACAGTAAAAGGAATAGCGCGCAGTTTGGTTAATCAGGGTCGATTGATGGTTAGTTTTGCTTTAGAGTGGCTTAGAATTGTCAATCCCAAAAGTTCTATTGCTTAGCAATTACTTGGTTGAAAGCCGCACCAAACCTTAACTATCAGTTTTGAACGCTGTTGGGCAAGGCCACTCGCTCCAAGCGTTGAAAGCTTTCGGTTTGGTGATGATTTCAACCAAACTTTGGTTGAAAGCTTCACCAGACTTTCAGCTTTGAAGAGTATTAGGCAAGGCAAAGCCGCTCGCTTTTTCAACCAAACTGTGTTGACCCAGTAAGGGTTCACCAGAACCGACTCCAACGCAGCACCCTCCAATTAGCCGTGAACGGAGCACAAGGTGTCAATCAATTTGTCCGGAATCTGGTGCAGGAGGGGGTTGCGTTACTACCCACCTTGTTCTTGCAAGGTGAGAAATCAGCGGCAAGGACTCTCTGTGATGTGTAAATTGCACACCTGGCTGAAAGATGCTGTGAGAAGTCGGACCTTGCGACCCACCATGAGGGACCTTCAGAGTGAACCCTTCTCAAGCACAGCAAATCCAGAAAAATGTAGCATTCATCAGCATGCCCTGGCGGCTCTTTCCTCTTCATGGCGCCAGCGAAAAAGCCACAGAAAGTTGGACTTGACACCCTCTGAAGCCCATGTGTTTGCTTACTCGCATACTTCTGGGCCAATGTTATCAACTTCCAAGTTCATCAACTTCCCATGGTAGATGTTGCCATGGCTCTGAGCAGCTAGGCCTTGACCCATCGCTGCCAGACTTGGCACACAGCTCAGTACGCTCAACAGGGGCCCTTCAGCAGTGATAGCCACGATGGTCTATGCTGAAGGATATGTGGCTCACGAGTGTCAACGACTGCGATTCGTCCATCCTTGGTGAACCATTGGATCCACAATGATTTGTTAAATGGTTAAATAAATGGTGTATGAATGCTAAGTACTTGTTGATTGATGACCATGATGACAATCAGGATGCACTCGTCTGTCTTTGACAAAAGACCGGCGTGATGCGAACACACATGACAAAATATGGGTGTATTGAAAACATTGGATCAAAGTAACGTGGAGCTGCACATGTAAAAATTAGAAATCAATGCTGTTTACATCTGTGGCACTATACGTGAGGAATGCGCGTATACCCGCAGCTACACAAATGATGCTTTTAAATACTATTGATTAGGATTATTTGTTACAAATTTCTGAAAAGGTAAAACCAAGGATTGCTTCTGTTTAACAAAATCCCGCAGTCTCCACTAGAAATCCTGAAAACACATCCAAAAAAATCCTGCTGAGGTTTCCAGAGATGTAAGAAATCTTCAAAACAAAATCCCCTGCAACTAGAAACGTCAGCGTCCCTCAGGACCTCTCCTATGACCGCTCCTCCGCCGCCCGCCTCAAAAAACAACCGATGGAGGGCAGCAGCCTTGACGTTGGTGCTCCAGAGATGCTGGTGAAGAATGGTCGTAATATCAGGCGTAATAATATGTTATTATGCTGCCATATTATGCTATTCTTGATATAAGTATAGCATTCTTGATATCACAATGCTATAGTATCAGCCAGCAATGCTATACCATGCAATATGTATTGATATCTAAAACAAGATGTTATAATTGATATGTTATAGTATGTATTGTTGTGTTTTAATAGGTATTCATATGTTGTAATTTGTGTTGATTTGTTATAAAGTATATTCATATGTTGCAATCTATATTTAATTTGTATCTTGTAGTATGTATTGATATGTTATCATGTATCTTAACATGTACTAATTAATATGTATGAATATGTATCGTATGAGTACGCTACAATTAATATGTATGGAATATGTCATATTTTTGCAATTATAATAACGGTTGTTCTCATCGCTGCAATCATGGTCATGGTTTGCGCTTGCACACATGATGAATGCCTTGAGAATGGCCCAGTGATGGATGGTGAATCATGGTTGCACATGGGGAAGGTCCGGTCCATGTCGGTGATCAATGATGAAAAATCCCGCTGTTCAACAGGGATCAGCTGATAAATCATGACCCCCAGAAAACGATGGGTTGATCCGATGATTCTGTGGCTGGTGCAACTCCGAGCAAAAGCTATCCAGCAAAAACTATCCAGCTATCCAGGATTTTCCGAAACTTCAATGGCTTGAAAGTAGGTGCATTGTGCCCATTGTGCGGGTAGAGCCGATTCTTGGGTGATAGAATGCCCGCTTGAAATCATTTGAGGGCAAAAGTCAATGGGGGAAGGCAACTTCCGAGTGAAAAAAGGCGAATAGATCCGATAGTTTCTCGCTTCAGTTAGCATGCAACTGTGCATTTGGGCAACAGCACGCAGCTTTGGTGTAGTTGTTTATTGTCCATTTTGAAGAGTCGTCGCTGCCATGTATCCTTTGTTTCCCAAAGATCCACACAGGATCTGGTGATCCAATGGCAACAAGCTCCATGCTTTGAAGTCAACTGCAAAATGTGCGGTTTGCGATACCTGCTTTTCATTGCTTGCATTCCTGTAGTAGAATGGATACTCGAAAATCTGATCGGAACTGAACGCCAGCACTCGCTACTCCACTTTGGCTGCTGCACCAAAGACCTGAATTGCCCTCAGCCCGTGACCTGCAGAGTGAATAGCTAGGATAGGATAACAAGATAACTAATAGCTAGAACCAAGATGAACCAACTTTAAACATCAGAACACAAGTTATCCAGAAAATTGATGCGAGCTGCTTCTCATCATTAAAACTTGTGGCCACCTTAAATCCACGAAATTTCGAGCCACGCGTCGTCCAGTGGGGGCACCTGGTCCCGCGCCTTCCAGAAGTTCTCGAAGCGCCAAAAGGGTCCGCAGAGCGTGGCCTCGACACCTGCGAAGGCGGTCGAGGCGGTCGAGTGCCTCCAAGTGGTGAAGAGGGGGGGCCTTGGGAGATGCCGCCGGGTGGATTCCATGGAAGCGGTCAAGGATTCTTGGTGAATCATGGTTTAAATTGCTAGAAATACACAAATGATTCGGTATAAATTGGTATAAATGATTAGGTATGAATTTATAAAATGTATACCAATGATTAGGTATAAATCGTTATAAATACAAAACAGAAATACTCACAAACAATGAGGTGTACAACCCTAAGTGTGCTTGCCCTTGGATACGGGGTAGGAGACTATAACAGTGGTTCGAGCTGTGGAATGATAAGCCAGAGTAAACTGATCTGCTGGCACGTAGCGATAGCAAAACGAACATTTGACATCTATGAAGAGCACCGCACCATACCTTGATACCAGAACCCTGCGAGGGCCGTGGCAAAATTTTGCTGCACCCGCGATTTTTCAATGGAACACAATCCGTCTGGAGGGCCCAATCATAGGGCATTGTAATAGGTTTGAATGCTTAACAACGGCAATAATAGCTGATCATGGCTAGGATGGGGGCTTATCCTACTTTTCCCATGCGATATCCAGCCCAGCTGGACCACTTTTCAGCAGTATCCCCTAAGGGGGTTTGAGTTTCGTACGGCCCTTATTTCATTGGGGCTTATCTACCATCTGCTTAGAGCACTCCTGTTAGCTCCTGAGCTCTCCTTTTAAAGGGATCTTGGGATAAAGTACCCATGGCTTCAAATTGCTCCCTCCCAACCGCCAGCCAGTTCTATATAAATGCTTGGTTAAAAACATCGAGCCATACCCAAATATCTCGCCATGTGTCCACTTTGGCACCTGCATCATCGGCTCGAAGCAGCACACGGGAATCCTGGCGCGTGGCGCAGCACATGCTGGGAAACCAACGTGGAAGTTGACAATCCACCATTTATAGCTGGTTTACATAGCACAAATGGGAATGTTTGGCTTCCAGTTTGGCTTACCAGAGTGTAAGCTCTGGTACTTCAACGTGGCAGATGATACCCATGGGATGTGACTTGACAAAAGCAAGGCTACCGTCTAGTTACAGGTACCTCTGCAAGTCGACTTAACCACATACATGGGCTGTCATGCTCTGGTAGGTGCTAACACCAACTGACCTGAGATCTGAGTAACATGGAACGTTCTCCAATAATCATGACTCGAAGCAGTATTCCACTGGTTCCCATCTACCCGATCGATTGTAGGGTCTATAGCTGCTGGATGTTCATGGTATAGTATCGTGGCAAAAATGTGAATATAGTATTTGAGAAAATACCATGTGGCTACAACCCTAGCTTCAAATCGCTCCTTCCTGCCCACCAGTCATTTGACATGCCAGCACCGCGAATGTTTTGGGTTACAGTCGTCAAATGCCCAGGGATCATTCAGGACAAACTCATTTGGTGGTGAAGCCACCCTCCCAAATGCTGCAGTGGAAATTCCATGATCGAGAAACTGACAAAATATCCCTGTTGATGGTTGGCTTGTTCTCTTTGTTCTCAGTCCTTTCATCCTCCTGGTTGGTTCTATTCCTCTGATTCCTTGTATTTTCTCCTTCCCTTCTGTTTCCTGCCTTGGATTCTGGACAAAATGCTAGTCATAACCCAGGTAATCCCGTCGTTTCTTATCAGAATTTGACGGTGAGTAGTAATCCAATGGGTCACTCTTGTATGGTCCCTATTGTTGCACTAGCCATTGATTGATCACCATCCGTTGATCAGGAGCTACTGACCCCCAACTCTTGATCACTGACTATTTATCCGGAACTATTGATCACTAACAGTTAATCATCAACTAGCTATCACCTAACTATTCATCACCTAACTAACTATCTATCCCAAACCATTGATCCCCAACCATCCTGGGCTGTGCGAGACATCTCCTGAGAGAAGCCAAGGCTCTTTCGCAGAACCTGGCAACCGGCTCAAGTGTTGGTTGGGCGAGATTGGTTGGTGGTGGTGGTTCATGTTGGTCAATGATGGGTGAACATGAACCACCACTAACCAATCATTGAAGGGTGGTTGACAACTAAGGAATACATATTGGTCAACCACCACCAACCAATCCTTAATCCATTGAGGGGTGATTCTGCGTGATGCTTGTTGTCAGCAAAATGAGCGGCTCGCAAGACAAGAATTGCTGCTTCAATTGTCGGCCTACTGCATTGTTTCGTTGTTTTTAATGTTGTGCTCTTTATCACCAAGAGTGTTGCCATTTTGAGGTTGATCCATCGAAAGTTCACAAGCATTGCTTTGTTGCTTTTCATGGGGTAAATGCATTGGGAATGGTTCAGCCAGTGGCAAGCAGTGACAACCAGGAAAACATTCAGCAAGAATCATCTCGCTGCGACACGTCCACGCACGAGTCCCCCTCATCAAAAAGTTGATCTCGTTGGAATACCCTCTGGCAAAGTAACCTGGCAATGGAAAATCCAAGATTTATAGGTCATAAGGATTTATAGACGGTAAGGATTTCCCATACCTGGCAATGGTCTCCCAAGATTTCCATTGGATTTCCTATAGAAAAACAGCGATGTTTTGTGATCTTCCATTGCCAGGTTCGGTTCCCGCTGAACTCACCAGCTGTCAGGGCTGAACCCTTGGGAAGGCGCCGCCTCAACACCGGGTTGTGGCGATGTCATGGCACTTCGGAAGCCAACTTCCAGGGAACTTTGGAGGTGGGCCTGACGGAGGACTCTGGGAGGACTCTGGGAGGACTCTGGGGGACCCCAGGTGAAGATTGATGCTTTCCAAAGTTAAGCTGATGATTTTGCTGCTTTTGCCCGTTTTGGACCTATGGAATGGTATGCACAAAGCCCAAAAAGGCGATCAGAAACACCCCTCGCCAAATCGAGGTGCTCTGGGTACCCATGGCACTGATGCGAAAAATGCAGCTGCGAATCTCCGATGGTAAAGCGCTGGTCACTGAGCCGGCAAAACTGGATTATGATATGGATCTCCTACAAACCAACGAATCAGGATACTGCATACAGTCTACAACACCAAAAGCTGTTGGATTGCTTCAAGGTGAGGAATGAGAACTGACCGTTCAAGTAGTGTGGATACACCCCTACACTTAGGGACAGCACACCCACCGACCGACCATCACCAACCAGACTATTCAGGTGCAGGTCAGCAAATGACCAACAGCAACTTGTCCAAACCAAAACAGCGGTTGACGACTCCCTTCATTGCTGGGCTAACACACCCAGGCTGCGAGCTTGCGACATGCGTGTCTAGCAGCCATCCGCTGAGCTCGCATGGTCATTTGCCAAAATGTTTGGTGTTGTTTCCTCCAGATTCCTCAGGAAAAATGAAAAATAACCTCCCTTAGATTACTTATTACTTGGTCATTCTTCAACAGTGATAGGGAAAACACTGTTACACTTGTGTAAACAAAAAGAAAGATCAACAAAACTGCAAGAACAACCAACAGTTCTTTAAAACCGTAGGAACAAAATCATGAATGATCAACAAAACATGTTGTTTTGCAAAACAAACCAAATGATCAACAACAGTTCTTTAAAGCCCAGCTGCTGAGCTGCCAGGAAGGTTCGTGGAATTCGACAGCAGTTCGATGATGTTTTACAAATGGGTTACTTAAATGGTTGCTTCAATCTTGATGACAATTCTAGGGTCACTTTGAAATGAAATACAGCAGCAATCAGCAGTACGGTTACTTTCAAATGGTTGCACATGGTTTCAGTAATCACCCTAGTGCTTGTCTCATTGCTCATTTTTTCCGGCATGAACTAAGCCACACTGCCACACGTCCTTCCGATCCACGGCCGGCGCACCGTCACATGGTGCGAAGGTCTTCGCTGCCTGCGGGATAAGAGCGTGTACTGTGTGTACATATTGATGAAATGATACGGGATGCATCTACATGTCCATCTGTGTCTGGGTTTCTGAAAACAAGCGATCTATACTTGATATCTGTTTATTTATACTTTTCCATGTGTGAAGATGAGGAGAAAGGATTGATCTGTTCATAGATTGAGATGTGCGAACGTATATCTTGGGAGTGTATCAAATTGTCCCAGCATCAGACAGACATGACATGTTAATATCTTACTGATGGCAAGGGTAGAATGATATCTTTTTAGAGAAGTGTGGCATATAATTCTGACAACCCAAGAAAACCAATGCACTCTGGAAAACTGTAGATAGTATGTAGTCATAGAGTAAAACATTTATGTAAAAATATATATTTACAGTATATCTATCTATATCTATCTATTCTATCTATTTATCTATCTATGTATCTATGTATCTATCTATCTACACTATCTATCTATCTATCTATCTATTCATCTATCTATGTATCTATGTATCTATCTATCTACACTATCTATCTATCTACCTATCTATCTATCCATCCATCCATCCATCCATCCATCTATCTACACTATCTATATATCTATCTATCCATCTATCTATCCATCTATCTATCGATAGTATCTACCTACAGTACCTATCTATCTATCTATCTATTTATCTATCTATCTATCTATCTATCTATCTATCTATCTAACTATCTTTATCTTCCGTAAGATAAGTTCAAAAGATGTGGTTGTATTCAAATTCCTGGTCCAACAAGTGGATACAGACTGGCTGCTGCATCATGAGTTGAACTTGTTGCTTCCTGGTTGCTGGGGCCTCAAGCCATCACAGAGCCAGCTGAACCAGTCATCCCGGATGTTGCTGACCATCGATATAACTATTTACAGCCACCAGATCATTGTTGCTTGGCTCATTTCCATTGTGTGAAGGCACATCTGACATGACGGTTGATAATGAATCACTTTGAGAGCAACCAACCGCACAGGTACTCGATGATGTAACGCCAAGTATGATCAGCTCATGATAGGGAACAATCAGCTGGTAAATACCAGTCGGTATACAGTAACCGAGCTATACCGAGCCAGCCATCATGTATGCTCAGTAACAGCGCGTCCATTGAATAGTCATTGCACCATTTCAAGGACTTCAAGGTATCAATGTCTCACCCCACCAAGCTCTTGCTTTAGCTGGATTGGAAAGGGATTCAGCAATTACAGGAGTGGTCAACCATTGGATGCCAAGAAGACCGTGAATCGTTGGTCAATTTCTGATATCACTTAATGTTGGGGATAGGCATAGTGATTAACGGCTTTGTATAACCTTTCTCAGTCAATAATAATTGACCAACTATCCCAAATAATTACGATGAAAAAATACAATACGTTTCAAACCTCCAACCAGCATATGTTCGACCCTTTTTGAACCAAGAAGACGGGAAACCACCAGGTTTGTCGGTAAAAGATTTATAGACATCCCATGCAACGGGAAAAGTACAATCCCCCGAGTGCATGATGGTTCCAGTGCTGTCAGGAACGATCTCACACCTGCCAAGAGAGCTAACTTAGCATCATCAATTGCTTCTTCGGTCACAATTTCCTGGGGACACCTGGAGATTTCAGACCGCTTGCTATTGCACATGCAACTTCATTTCCTTCGATCCGGAAGGCTTTGGAACTGAAGGAAACCATCCATGACCGGTCAGGTCAGTTTCATGACTGACACCAAGAATTTTAGAAAATCTGAGCTCCGAATCCCTCAACATCGCAGGTTGGATTCCCGCTTTGTTAACTGTTGGCGGCGGGTTCCTGTGTTCTTCAAAATGTGAGCAATTACCATTTTGTGTCAATCATTGTTCACCATTATGAACCATGATCAACACTTGCTGCCCAATATCAATCATTATTCATCATGGATCACTGTTAGCCATATCGAAAATGGATCTCTAAGCGGTGTGCGTATTGATCGTTGATGCTGTGGTTGTATCAATCGATGTTGTCTGGTTTGTGGTTTGAACCCCTGTGGAAAAAACATAGTCAACCAACCATTTATCAAAAATTGCTAGGTAAAACAAAAAATGTTAAAAACCACCAAGCAGCTGCGGTTGTATCAATCATTAACCATTACCGATCATCATCAGCCATCAACCCACCCGTGCCACTGCCTCCGTCTGACCCCACCGTAGCGGCTGCTGGGAACAATGCGACGCAGCAATGTGGCAGCAACCTGGCACAGTGGTCCCCAGTCATAGCAATGCTTGATGACTTCAAATATGGTGGATCATGGTCAAAACTCATTGATGGCTAAATGGGGTTTCTCAAAATAGGGGCACTCCCAAATGATCCAATATTCATCATTTCTAGTATGAAACCAATCATCTTTTGGGTTCCCTATTTTGAGAAACCATCAAGTAGATCAAATGGTTAAGTATCAATATTACATATGTATCTAATTGTAACTAATGTGATGGTTAACTAGATCATAGTAAAGTTGCTATATTAGTACATTTGACAATCATATCAGTTAAACTTACGTTACTCGACTAGTTAGATAACTTAATTTGCAAGTTACTATTAGGTTCTTAACTATGAAGTTAAATATGGTTATCATCATGGTTAAAAAGAGGGCATTGATTAATTAGTAACAACTATACAGTTCGATTTGTAAGTTTGCACACCATTCAGTTCCTATGCAGTTTGACTATACTAGTTGCAAAGCTACAAAAAGGAACTAGCAGTCAGTTGACTGTATCTAAGGTAAATGCACTTGTCCTACTTTGCGCATTGCAATCGCTGTGGGGTACTTCGTTCGTCCATGGAGAAGTTGGGGCATTCCCAGCTCCTTGTCTCATCGCAAGGTACCTTCAATCAGGCAAGCTTGCATGTACATGCACATACAGTATGTATCTTTAAATGTATGTATATGTATGACATATGATACGATATTACAATATGCTATATAAAGGTAGAAATAGATACATATCATATTATATCTATAGGTAATATTTATATATATATAGTTGCATACCCATGATTGCTGTTCCAAGACATCATTCGATGCCACGAATCTGGGACTCGCGGATGGCACCGTCGAAATCCAGCTACGCGACAGCTTATTAGTCAGCCTGACATGAGAAACCATCAACCTGTGTGAACCATTCGCATCCATTCTCAACGACCATAAGCCATTGACAACTAGTTCATGCCGGTTAATGGCTCATTCAGATACAGTAAATAAAACAACATTGCTATTCTCAACTGTAAATGACGACACCTGGTTGATATCATGAGTTAAGCATCATCAATCATTGATGTGGTCATTACTATTATCAACCAAGAATAACCACCATTATCCTCATCCATCAACCATTAGTTGACCATTACGGAACCTTGGTTGACCAGTATTAGACTAATACTTGAGAACCTTAACTACTGTTGATCTGAATAAACTCAACCTTGACCCGCCTGGTTGATGCCGACTTATCATCTGATCCGTTCCTAACCCACCAGTACCGGAGGATCAATCTCACGACGGTGATGATCCACCATGATCCACGGGTGGCACCTTCTGATCAACGAAGACGATACGATCACCAGGTACTTGGGGACCTACCTGGTGTAGCGTGACATGGAGGCTCTTATTGAGGGCTGACAATGCTTGGGTAATGATAGGGGTATAGTGATGTATGAGGATTCTGATGATCAGGCGCGTGGTTGATGATGCTGGTGCATGATGGTGATCGCTATGAGGCGATTGATGGTTCACTTTGGGCAAGGGTGAACAATTGTAATGATTGCTGGCAAGGGTGATTTGATCTGGCATGAGTTGTTGGGATCCCACTTTCGAGGCCAGAAATTCCCATGGCTTCCCATCACTTCCCATGGCTTCCCATGGCTTTGCATGGCTTCCGGTACTACCAAGTTGGTGGTTTCTCAAAGTGGGGGTATCCCAAAATCATCCTTGCTAAACCACCTGTAGTATCAAACCAACCATTCTTGGGGTTCCCTATTTTGAGAAACCACTACCTGTAGTTGTCCACAGGTACCCACTGGTGTAGACCCCACATCCCGTCGTGACGCTAAGCCAATCCATCAGCATCGCCATCACCCAGTCTTGATTCTCATTGATGATTGATCATACTTCAAAAATTCAATCAGTAGCAATCAAATACATAATCTATTAGGTTTAATATTGAGTCAATTTGGTGAACAGTGACAAATCAATCAAGCAATGTCAACTCTTTAATCTATCACGTTTGATAGTTTAACATTGATTAAATTTAGTCAATCATGACTATTGTCATCGCCAATCGTAGAGCTTAACCCGCCACCAACCACGGCTGCAGCCCGGGGCGGCACCGACTTCCGTGCTAGCCGCTGGGCAGCCTTCAGAAGGCCTTGGATTTGGGGCGATGTCAACGTGGACCAGCCGCCGTTGAGGCATCACCAAGTTGTGAAACTAGCTCAACCAATCAACTAGTGTGGGATAATCACTAACAATAATAGGGAAAACAATAGTTAATGAAGGGGGAACCAGGGGTACAGGGGTTTGACCCGCAACCAACTGAGAAACCAACCAACTTCTGGGGGAGTTGTACTTGTGAACTGAGGAACCGAACAACCAACCAACTAACCAACCAATCTACTTTTGTAGGAGTCATCATTTTCAGCATAGTCGAACCAAGTTTCAAGGTTGGAACCAGCCAACGTCTCGAGTCATAATTTCGACCAAATACAGTGGTGCAACTGGCCAAAATATTGCAACACGTATGGATAACCATAGTACATTATTTGAAGCATATCGACCTAGCGCAATATTATCAAAAGATGTCATATACTCTAGCTATGCTGTATTGACAAGGAGAAACACGTACACCTGCAGCTATATATATATATATTTATAGATATGTAACTAAATATACACATATACATATATTACATATATATATATGTCTGAATATACATATATATACACATATACACATACACACATATATATATATATTCATATATTCCTTGCTGGGTGATGTGCGTTTTGCTTCATCTCTTTTGGCAGGCGTAGAGTGAACATTTTTGGGTAGCGAGCAATGGTCAACGCAATACCTGGGAAAAATTAATCGTCCGTGAACGAGGTCAGAATCGCGGCATGATGATTTCATTGGGGCCAACGGTGGAAGTACTGTGTGAACGCAAGCGCATCAGCATCCATAAGTTTGGAAGTTTCACATATGTTCCATCAAATCATGGTGCTTATTTGAATGGATGCTTGTACGCTTATGGATTCAAGAAGATAGCTGATTTTCGCGTTGAAATCAAAATGTGTTGCTTGATGATTTGAATCAAACGGTCTCGTAATTTGAGAGTACTCCACCGCCTAGCTTCGGATGATTTGTAGAGTTTACTCCAGAACCTGCACTCTGTGAGGACATGCTCCAAGCCCAAGGAAACCAACACATAGAATGGAACAAACAATGAATATGGATCACATATGATGAAATCTGGCTGTGGGTTCCCTACCCCTGCCTGTGAACCCATCCCAAGTCGCTATGACCAGTCGTGCCGCCAACCGATCGAGCCGGATCGAATGCTGGGAACATGATTATACAGATATCTGGGGCTCAGGGGCTCGACCACCCTGGGCTACCGCGCCCATCAAACGCCCACGACGTTTCGCCAAACGAAGCTCTCGGCAAAGACGTCGATGAGTCTGGCGCCATGTGCGTAAGACTGCTGTGATGAATGAGGAAAGCTGGCTATGAATTGGTGAGTTGGGTCAAGCAGTTAACCAACCAATTTCATGGGGGTTAATAAGCAACAAAACCAGAGGGAAAACAGCCTGCTAATGATGGGGGAACCCGAGGGATTAAGGGTTTTGACCCACAGCCAATTGGGATCATGATGGTTGGTCATGGTTAACAATGGTGGTTGATCATGCCGGACAGTGATGGTTGATCATCGTTACTACTACTGACGCCTAACATATTGTTTCTAGTCAATAAGCTGGTTATGAATCGGGATAACAACCATTACGATTGGGGATGACTTGAATTTCCTTTACTTCTGGATTCCCAGCACTTCTGGTGAACTAACCTGGCAATGGAAAATCACATATAGACGAGAAACCCTGGGGAACCATTTGATTATTTGGTGGATTTTCCATTGCCAGTTTAGTTGACCAATGTGGCTGTGGGTCAAAACCCTTAGTCCCCCTGGTTCCCTTATCATTAACCATTGGTTTCCCTATAGTTTTGTTGGTGGAAATCCTCCATGAACGTTGGTTGGTTAACTGCTTGACCCATAGCCATATGTAGCTGGTATATCCCCTACTATTGTTGGTTGTTATCCCCTAAACCATTAACCATTGGTTGGTTGGTTGGTTGGTTGGTTGGTTAACTGCTTGACCCAGCTCGCCATGTAAATTTCATGAAACAACCGTGGCTCTCCAGTTGGTTGACCATCCCAGCGATAAAGCGACCCCCCGGCTGCCATCAGGCCTTTCCCGTATCAAGAAATGCTGCGCATGAAGCCAGATATATGGCTATGGGTCAATATTAATCAACCAAATAATGGGGGATTTCCACCAACAACAATAGGGAAAACAATGGTTAATGATAGGGGAACCAGGGGTACAGGGTTTTGACCCACAGCCATATACGTAGAAACAAAAGACATAGACAAAGACATGCATTACAGCAGCTAAGCATATTTCTTGAATAAGCACCAACCCTCATGAGAGATAACTAATGACAGCAGTTAATCATCAACTAACCAGTCTCAACCAACCAGTAATCATTAGCTACATCTGGTCAATGTTCTTAATGATCAACTAACCTTGTGAACCAGTATTGTTGGTTATTGTCCCCTATTACTAACCACTATATTATCATTATCAATATTATTAGTATATCCCCCATAATAATAATGATGATGATAATAGTAATAAAAAATAGCAATAATAATATCAATAAATAAATAACAAAAATAATATCTCTATTATTACTAACCATTATAATCGCCTATTAAAATCATCAGAATTCACCAGTCTCAACCAGTCACCCGTCGCATCTGTCAGCGCCTCAGTAAGTTGACGGATTCGCTGCAGAGGCGGATGCGATCGACTCAGCATCGCGTCCAGCTGAACCTGGGCGCAGGGCCCAGCGCGGTGCTATAAAGAAATGGTGAAGGGCACATTGGCTTTGTTCACCAATGATCATCTGAAAGAAATGGTTCACCAACGTTCACCCATTTCTGTATGTTCACCATGATCTTTATAACACCATTTGTTCCACAATTGTTCACCAATGATCATTTGAAAGATCAACCATTGCGGTGAACAATTGATCATTATTTGATATCTATAATCAACAATGGCTGATCAACCAGTGATAAAATGATGGTGAACAATGGTTGATCATTGGCATGTCATTGGTTGATCATAGGTTGATCATGGGTTGGTGATCATTGGTTGATCATTGGTCTGTGAACAATGGTTTCATGATGGTGAGCAATGATCATTTGGAAGTAAACCAATGATGATGCTGAACAATGGTTGATCATTGGTTGATCATGGCTTGATCATTGGCTTGTCTTTGGTCAAAAATGATTCAGAATGATTGAATTACAGTCAGTTGTGGTTTTAACAATGAACGAAAATATGCTGGGATATGCCGGGCAACAATGGTTGATGATCTAATCATGCTTGATAGTGAGGAATAAGAAACAGCAATAACCGGATGCTGAACAATGAATAGAAATAGCTGGTAGGTGATAGTCAGCAACAATACGTTTGTAGTATATAATCATCTGTCGAGGACTGGTCCCAGTGTTGGTCAAGCAGGGAGAGCAATGGGCAAAGAAGGTCTACAGTATAGTGATCAATGTTCCATATTGAAACAGTATTACTGATCAAACATTGACCAACACATCCATCAAGTATTCCAAGCAACTGATATCTTCCACTGATAGAATACCACGAGAAGAATGATGCTTCACAAGTTGGCTGACAGACTTCACAAGCTGCTTGATGATGAATGGTTGTGATGGTCAATCATATACAGTTCAATGGATATAGCTGCAGGTCAAATCCCTGTACCCCTGGCCCCTGGCTGTTGACATCCCATGAATGATCAAACAAAACCAGCTGCTGGGATGTTCAACTACCCATTGGTCGGTTGGATAATATTGACACAAAGCCATAGAGTTTGTATTGCCCCAGAGTCTTCTTGGTCATCATCACTATTCTCAACCCCTAACCATTCTTAGGCGCTAGTAATTTGTTGGTGATCCCCTTCATGAAGCTGTTCTCAACCACTTCAGCTCTTGAAGATCGCAACGGAAACTGCACCTTTGAACGAGATCTTCCACTGGAAGGGTGGGGTCCACCTCTTGGAAATGCAGTCCACCGACTCATCCATGAAGCACAGTACCATGTCTGGACACGGGCCATTTGGCTGTTTCTCAAAATAGGGGACCCCTAAATCATCCATTAATAGTTATTTATAGTAATAAACCAACCATTTTTGGGGGTCCCCTATTTTGAGAAACCACCATTTAGCCAGATACAGTAGGTCGGTGATGAGGACCGACATCATCAATTCGGACTGACATCAAATAATGATAGTACATCAATAGACTATAATGGGCAGCAACATCTGTATTACGGCCGAAATGATGGTACTCTATGACATATACTACGAGAATAGTAATGATGTGAGTCAGTAAATGGTACTAATAGCTGACATCCCAAGCAAAATACTATCTATCGGACATTCCAACAATGTAAACTAGTAAGTGTTTGGCCAGGTACTTGAATCAACCATGGAATCTACAACCATCTCAACCAATGATGGAATCAAGGAATAGTTTTAATCATGAAGCTTATTATCCACCATTTAAAATCTATGGATCTACCACTACTAACCATTATCAACCATCAATGGTGCCCCTTCAATTTCTCGTTGAAATTCTTCGGAGGGCACGATCCGATCCAAGCTGATGCACCAGGTGCCCCAACATCGTGCTCCGAGACCATCTGGAGGCAGACTCGAGCTGGAGCAACGATTTAAGATATGTTTGTTAAACGGCTGGTTTGGCTACATGGATTACATGTTACCATTACAGTTAATAACAAGTTTGTTAGCAGAATGCCGGTTTATTATAGTTCAAATTACACTTGATCATAAATGATAATCATAGTAGATAAATGTCGTATCAGCAAGAGTTAAAATTTGCCATAAACAAACACCATCGAGCTCAGCCACAGCCGATAGTGGGGGTATGCAAACAACTGGACGGCCAGGCTCCTTGTCATCTCAAACTGTTTCTACGACACAAAGGGCTGCACAGAAAAATTGAAGCACTTTAAAGTGTAATGTCGACTGTATTCATATGCAAAAAACAAATTGCGTTATACATATCCGTTTAGTCAGTGTTTTTCATAATGATATGTTTATACAATGATGATATACATATAAAACTAGATTTACAAATATATACGTATTCAAAATCTATCAAATCTAATGAATACCTGCAACTAGACAATTTGAAAGTCATGAGACTCTGGCTTGGTTGGCCGGGTACATTCTGATGTAACAACGAAGAAGGTCGCTAAGAAGATCTTTGTATGAGAACGCAAGTCCCTAAAAAGAGGGCAATTATATAGCAAAGATGATTATAATGGTTCATAATGGTTGGTTGACAATGGTAATGCTGGTTGATGATGGCTAATGTTACCAGTGATGGTTCACCATTGGTTGATAATCGTTAATGATGGTGGTTAATCATGGTAAAAATATGTAAAAATGCTGGCTCATGATGATAGGTAAAGGTCAACTATAGTTTGTTCATGATGGATGATATTGAAATATATCAAAATTCCTAGCTATGATGATTGATGAAAGTAAGAAAAACGGAGATGATTAATGAATGATGATGAATGATCATTACTGATGATTAATGATGATTAATGATGATTACTGATGATTAATGATGATTAATGATGATTAATGATAGTTACTGATGATTAATGATGATTAATGATGATTAATGATGATTTATAACAATTCATGATAATGATTAATAACCATTGATGACTAATAATGACTCATGATGATTGATGATGATGAGTGATGATTGATGATGATTAGTGGTGATTCATGATGATGAATGATGCTTTATGATGGTTCATGATCATATTATATGATGTTAATGATGATTAATGAAAGTAAGGACAGTAAGGGAAACAGTCTTGATGTCCCGGACAAAAATGTAGAGCTTTTCTGCCTAAGGTATATGTGGCTTATTGAGTAGGGATTGCATTGTGAGGCTTATCATAAGTCCTTTGTGCCAAGGAGTCTGTGGGATCAGAGCCAAGCCAAGTCCCATCCTTCTGCAAAGCTGGGGTTGACCAATTCCCTTGTCAGTATACCAGTCATTCGACCCCCCAACGGAACCGCACCTTGCGAAAGGTTCCGCGCTTCCGCGGTTCTTCCGCGGCGTGTCGGAAGCGATGGAAGGCGCGCTGGACAGCATCCAGCTGATCTGCAGCGGAGAACTTGGGATTTGGGGTGATGATTGGTGATGTATGATGGTGTCTCAAAATAGGAGACCTCAAAAAATCGTTGGCGTATACTTATCAATGATTAACATAAAATGATTTGGGGGTACCCCCATTTTGAGAAACCATCATATGGTGGTTTCTCAAAATAGGAGACCCCCCAAATCATGGTCCAATATCAAACCATTTCTAGATATTTGTAGTAGTAATCCACGATTTTGGGGCTGCTATTTTGATGAACCACTATATATGGTGATTCATGGTATTTCATGGAGATTGCTAGGTATGGAGAGTGATTTGTGGTCATGAATATGGAGATTAATTTTGGCAACTATGATGATTTCTGTGGTTTGCTGGTCATGAGCACATGCTGATGCATGGTGATTGACATGATTTCTATCACAACAAATGTGGAAGCACTGCGGCTCCTACGTGACTTTGTTGAACACCATGCCTCATGCCTTTGCATTCCGAAAATGAACAGGTAGCTATTTTGGAAAGTCCAAGACAACCTGAACCCAAATAGGTGGGCTGATCCCCACTTCTGATGAGAGATTCACACATGGTAAACCACACCCATCTTGGTAGGTGGATCACCAGCTGCGATGAAATTGGGGCTGAGTATGCAACAGCTGAATCTGTCATTCATGACTTTTCCCGCAGCAAACGTATCACTTCAACCAGGTTGGTCCGAAGTCTCAACCAAGCAGCCATGGAAGTCGCGCACGTAGACAAAGGCTTTCCCGGCAAGAGGGCGATTGATCCTGGTTGCAGAGAAAAAATACTCTTCGAGACGGCTGTGTATATCCAGAACTGGTGGGTACCGCCAAGTTACCATGGGTGGCTTCATGTGGTTTCCCCATCAAAATGAATTGATATGAAGTGCTCTAGTTTGGCATGGTTGGGGATTTTGGGGGGTCATGAAGAAACAAACAGAACTATCTTCACGGCTTGCGCAAAGAAAGAGAGACATGCGGTTGATGATGGACGTAGGGTTGAAGCCAGTACAAAGCTTCACGCTTCACCCATCACAGACCCCCCCTGCCACTAAGCCACCTTGTCGCCTGGCCCGAAGCCCCCAACAGTCAGCAAGATCTTCAAGATTTACAGTCGGCTATACCGGCTATATCTGTGGTTTCAAGGCAGCTTCAGCTGCCATGTGGTGGTTTGTCAAAATAGGGGTCTCCAAAAATGATTGGTTTCTTACTACAAATGGCTTCTCTTGTTGAATGAGTAATGCTGTTATGTGTTTCTAAATGGTTCCTTAATCATCAAAAATTGTTATTAGGGGGCTCCAAATGGTTGGTTTATCATCAAAAAGCAACACCAGCTGTGCAAACAACGACCGGCCTTCAGGGAGGTCCCCCACCACCATGTACTTCCAACGTGCGGTTTCAGTCGGCCAATCCCCATCTCCCTCGCCAAGCCTGGAGAGGACTTGCACCATCTTCACCTCACTTTCCAAGCACCTGCAGGACGGCTTTGGCTGAGTACCTGGAAGATCCTGAAACATACCATGAGCCAATGAAGATCCGTAGCTGCGGAGCTATTCTCCCCTTGGATTTGTGAATACAGACAGGGGTAGGTGGGATTCTCACTAGGGCAACTACCAGTCATGGGATTGTTGCTCCGGGGTCTCACCTTGAAGTTGAGACAAACAAGTTGATAGACCATGACAATCCCTTGCAGCAATCAGCAACGCTAACAAGTGGTCTTCGTTGAGTTGTGAACTGACACACGCTTGACTTGTGCATTCCGCGGCCCTATTATAAGTGTTGATGGACAATGCACACATATACAGATACACAGAATATACATGAGTTGCATGTAGAGAAAGAGAGAGATTGGCTGTTCCGAAGATCAGCCTATTTGCTGAAGACAATTTTACCAGATAATGAATGGTTTCACCAACAAAATGTTTTGCCCTTCCTATTTCGCCAGGCTTCAATGGATAATCCAGATAAATAGTACGGAATCTTGGAACCACCGACAACAATTCAAAGATGGAGATAGTGATGTCTCAGGAGCAAGCAAAGGGGATACTACAACAATCACGGCCTGACTCGAAGTACAGGCTCGTTATGTAGATAACTTTACATTCCGAAGACTTCAGGCCCATGATAGATGAATGTTCGTTACAGCCATCTACCTTACTATATCAGGCCCTATGACAGAGGGTGTCCCAGGATTGTACCGCTACAAAATCCTGGATCGGCGCACTGAGGACCAGCAGATCGAGGATAGGCCATAACGATACTTACTGTAATGGTACTTGTAAACCAATCAGTAACTTGTGAATTATGATCCTTTTAATGATACAATGGGTTAATGATACTGTATCATGCTACTGAAGTAATGTTTAGGAACCAACCTCTTAACCGGTTGGCGATACATTGATTGAGGTGATTTACTGATTATTGCAAAACCTTAGTTGATCATCCACTACTTTTGGCTAATTGGGATAAATAGCATGTACACATGTTGAATCATGATGACATTTTGACCATCACTCGCATGTTGGATGGCACTTGAAATCTGGGTTTGGGTCAGGGCCAGGTGTTGGACCACTGTACTCTGGATAATCGTGGGGAACCCTGTCTGTAGACAAGTGACTTCTATCAATCTCAGAATGGATTTGGCACTATGCCATCCCGGGGTTGGATATGTTTGGTTCATTGTGTGATGGTCCATCAGCACCTGTTCAATTCTGAAGCTCACGTCACAAAGGAGAGGACCAAAAGCAAATTGACTCATCTAAAAATGCGTTTATATAATGCAACTAGTATGACAAATGCAACCAGCATATGTGTTCAAAGTGAGAAACAGAACAAATCACTGGCTGCCCAGAAATGGAGCCTGGACTCTCCTGGTCCGAGATGTAGTGTAAGTGTGCAATACACACAAAGCATATTCTGCCAATGGTTGAAATGGATCTTTCCCAAAGTTCATTGCACCCGCACGGGCCTTCTTGAAAAAAGTCCAGTAAGGAAACCAATGATGACTTGGGAAACCCAAGCAAAAGTATCTGGGAAAGCTTCCAACTGACCTGCCCCAAACATCCTGTCCCACTTCTAACTGATCCAGCTGATGCTAGTTCGAACCCATCCCCCAAAAACTCCATAAGATAATCATCTCGAGATATAGCCAGCAACAAAGACCTTTGAAAGCATCAACCCTAAAATATTGGACAATCATCCCCAAACACAGTTGACAACAAAGAAAACTTTCTTCAACCATCAACCACTGATGGCTCGTAACCAACAACCGGTTCCGGGGCACTTCCCCCAGGACCACCGTAACGGTTCCCACCACGTGAGGCCCGGGGCGGCACCGGTCCAAGTACAGGGCAGCTAAGCGCGGCTCATCGAAGCCGGTCTCCAACTTGCTGCAGACGACAAGGATCCTACGAGGCCGGGCTGCCGTTCGCTGGGAGCCATGGTGGTAGCCTTGAACGATCCCTGCCATGGATCTTTCTTCGTCTATGATCAGCCATTTTTATGGTAACTATCTATGACGTTCAGGGCAACCACCATGGATCGTTACCATGATCCCTGCCATGGATCTTTCTTCGTCTATGATCAGCTATGGTCAGCCCCAGCCAGAATCCAGCTGGTCACCCGCCACGGATGGCCCGCCCACGAGTGTCGGGCAAGCGATCGCACTGGGTCCTCTGCATAAATGACTCCCTCCAAGTACTCGTGCCGAAACTAGGTGAAATCTGCAACATAATGCATCTTGAAACTGTCTCAACATCAAACAGAAATGAGCAATCGATACAAGCATGTACAAGTAACTCAGGTGGTCAATTTGTCTCACAAGGGACATTGCTTGACAGGATATGGGATAGTATATCTAGAGTACTGCAAGTCGCACGTTTCGTAGCTCACAACATCTCTGATGGTTAGTCCCTGGACCTCTGTCAGATGGCGAAATGTTGTGATTTCCCCCCATAGGGAACCCAAAAAATGGTTACTGATTATGAACGGTTTAACAAGGACAATTTGAGGGTACTCCAATTTTCAGAAAAAGTCATATACAAAATGAAGATCTCCAACTGAGCACACTTGCCATCCTCAAATTGCTACAGCCTGATTGTCATTGACACAGGGTGAACTTACTCGTAGAATATCTGCTCTGATCTGCTATGGTTGCGGTAACTTGCTTTGGAACATCTGCCTATGGCTACATATGCCTGAGCATGGGAACAAATCAAACATGATCTATGCTTGGCGCAAACAAGTGCAAATCAGCGGTTGAAGTCGATGGTTGCGCCCTCATTTATATTACCAGAGCACCATAGAGCAACAGCTTACACTCACAAGTAGCAGTCGGTTTCTTTCAACAGTAACAGCCAACAACAATCATTACACTTTCACAAGTCCTGCAGCAGCACATGGCAGCCAGTACATCGCATTTTATCCTCCGGAACTATGATCAACATTGATCAACCACGAGATAATGATCACAAGTTAAAGTTAGCCAGCCTGGCAGTGAATTGAAACAACTAGGTAGCATATCAGCCCTTGTCTCTTAGTTGAAGTTACCAAGCCTAGCAACCTCAGCCACTACCACTGGAAGCATCCAGAAAAGCCGCTCAGGGCTCCTTGCACTGCGACACGCTTCCAACAATGGCAGACCGTTGAGCCGTTCTTCATACACATCGCCTACCGAACCGCCTCATTCACTGTGACACAGCTGGGTTCGCCCCAAGAGTCGTGACCCTTCGGTGCTAGCCAATTGGGGAAACCACCATGAACGCGCCTGATGGGAAATCCGTATGATGACACACACGAAGAATCAAGAATGGAAGACAACCAGCAACGAACAAAGAGCAATTTGCATGTTGGTTGAGTATATCAATAGCTAAAATGAAAGCTGTGAGAATTTGCTGGGACAATCCTGCACTTGTGATGACGTTTGAAAGGTATTCTGAAAACCAACGATGCCATCAACAAGAATGGGAATGGAATCATGAACAACTTTCTAGATGTTTGAGATTCTTGTTCCCACTGCATGACTGATTACAGTATAGATGACAGTGTTGCGGTGATGACAGTGATGATGATGATGATGATGATGATGATGATGATGATGATGATGATGACGATGATGATGGTGACGATGATGGTGACGATGATGATGATGACGACGATGATGGTGACGATGATGATGATGATGATGAGGAGGAGGAGGAGGACGATGATGATGAGGACGATGATGATCGGGACACTGGTCAGTATGATAGTAAGGACGATGATCAGGATGATGCTCGCTGTGCCCTTGAGGTGTGTAACCATCCACATGCAGCTGTTCACATGGTTAATCATCCCACTGGTTGTGTTGGCAGATAAGCCTGAAACCACCCACCAGGTGTTGTCCATAGTGTTTGAGAGCTCGTATCCCTGGTCTTGTTGCTCATACCTCTCCTTTGTTTCGGTCAAATCTCGCTGGTTGTCAACCACCAACCAGTTGTTGTCCGTGGTCCATCGTTACACCTCTACCACTGCTGGCTATATGCCCATGCTTGGTGCTTGTACCACCAACAAATTGCAGCCATCATGGGCCATCTTGGAACCTGGTCCAAGCCAAGGTCCAAAATGGCAGCAACCAACCAATCCAACCTAACCAACCCAAACCCAACCACCATCCAACCCAAGCAACCTTCATTTTATATCCCTCCTCAAACGCACAAAAACACCACATCTCTGGTGGTCAAGGCACTGAAAAAGCCGCAAATGTCTCTGTTCAAGTAGAAACACGGCGACCTGAGCAGCAGCGATGAGACGAGTCATGGTGAGCTATCAGGTCTGCCCGTTGCTGAAACCATTGGTCAGTCATACTTGGTCCATTAAGCTATTGGCTAGTTTTATGTCACAGTAGGTACTAGCTAGTCATTTATGAATCAACTAATGGTTAATGAACAGTTGATGGTTGATCATGACCGCAAATGGTGAATGGATCTGATCAAATATCTGTACAACCGTTGGTAAACGTTTCAACCATAATTTCCTTCCAGCTTGCATGATAAATGGGATCTACAGTTGACCGAATGAGATTGGAAAATGTGAAGTTATACGAGGGGTCTATTAAGTCATTGGGAACACCCAAAGTTGATGGTGTATCACCATAGATGGTCCATAAGCTAGATGATTTTGGGGCTTCCCCATGACTTGAGAAATACCCAAAAGTTCTCATGATCCAGCCAGAAATGGAAACTGCGGAAATGGCAAGGCATTATCTAATGAACCGGTGAATGAGGTGCTGGGGCCCCCTCACTGTCATGCCAACGGACTGCTAGGGACCCATGTTGATGATGCTTCAAGTGGAACCTCATCAAATGCATCGGAGGCGTGCCAATGAAAAAAGAAGCGGTCAATGGATGCTTGACCCGGATCAAACATACCGAACAAATGCGTGCGCGCGCTGGCGCGGTCTCTATGTCGGCAGACTTGATATGTGAGGAAGGCCCCCGAAAGTTGTGTTTCGGATGAGGAAAGCAGGAACACCCCGCATGTGTGAGATACGCAAGCAACAGCTACATGCCAAGCTCTAAACCCACACAGTGTTCACCATCTCAATCTGTGGTTGCTCAACAATGGCTCCGGCTCAATCATCAGTAGACTCATCAAGTGGAACTCCTGGCCATTTGGGCTTGAACTAGATTGATTTCTTTGTTGGAATGATGTCAGCATGAAACGCCCAGAACCCTGGCCCTCGGTGAAATTAACAGCTTGACATGGAAAAAAGAACACGTTTGGACTGTTTGGATGGTGTTCCTACTAGAACTAGTTGTTCTTCACATCCATGTTAGCTTAATCCAGGATACTCCTGATACCAAGCATAGGAGGGGCCACTCACAAGCTGCCTTTGGTGAAGCCGAGCGCTTCAGCCATGACACGAGGAACCCACAGCCCTAACAATTGACTTACAACCAATACTCACTATATGATATGATATCAAATAAATACTATATCAAGCATATATTCTATATATGATATATCATATCAAATATATGTATATATATATATATATATATATATGATGGTCCACCATGACCAACCACTGATCATCCACCATTGACAGCGCCATCAACAGCCGCACCTTCCGCGTTCAAGGCACCGTCCCGGCAGCGGTCCCGAGCGCGTTGCGAGATGGCGCAGGGCATGGACGTAGGACACCACGTCCACCCGGCGACGGCACACCACCATGGCCTGTGGCCAGTGCTGGTCTCCCCTGGTCACCTGCCCCCGTTGGGGCAGGGGGTACCCCGTGGATGTAGGCGAAAGATTGGTGATCACAAGCATTCAACCATAAGAATTGGTGATTAAATAGTTGATACTAGGGAATTGATGAATAACCATGGGATTCCGATGAATAACCATAGGACATATTTTGTTATTTTTCTAGAAAGATGATACGTTCCAAACGAACGACTATTAATGGGGTGATACATGGTGATACTGCCTAGCTGGAATCCTTGCTGGGAAAACCAGTAACATTCTGGGACGATGGCTAGGATGTTCAAAATGGAAAGGTGCGGGGGTGGGGGTCCCATCTGCGAGACAAAAAATTGTACCAGTAGGGTTCTTCGTCAACCAACCTTCAGTTGCTGAGGCGATGAAGTACTAAATCATTGGGTTTCATTATCGGACTACACTGCACAGAAAAACATAGATACACACACCATATGGCTGAGCCCAGAAACACATGATTCTATATCATTTGCTACCCATCATGAATCACTTTGAACCAACATCACTAACCACCAGCACGAACCACTATCCACCATGCTTTGCATTGCTTGGCTGACTAAACATAGTCTAAGCATGTCTAAGCATTCTGAACCGGTTTGATGCCCCGGGGCAACCTCCTAAAAGGCTACCTGTCTATCAAGCACTGAAGCATAGAGAAGCTGTGGGTTTGATCTTGACGAAGTGGCGAATTTTCAGCAAGGTCAACGGCCACTCGTGGCAGTAAAGGTGGGTCGGTAGGATGTTAAAGTCTTCACGAGCTTCCGGGGGGTTCCATAATACGATGGTTGGTGTAAGGATCTGCAGGAAACATCGCTTGAGCAAAGAAGAGTTAAAAAATGGTGCTGATCAATCATCTATTCCAATGGGATACAGGGGCTTGTGTTGCATATTACGCCCCGCAACCAAGTCAGTAGCGTAACCAATAGTTGCTGTCATTCGCACCCGGCCCCCCCATGGTGCCGAATTCACCGTGGTCCAAAGTTTCTTGATGCTTCCTACTGGCGGAAAGTACAAGTGCAAACACCTTGCCATGGTTGTAGCCATGGAATCATATGTGGTATGTTTTGTATTACAAAAGCTTCTTCCCAAGAAGGGTGAAGCTTCTAACCTACTTGGACGTAAGCGCTGTTCCATGAGCATCAGGATGTCACCCAGTATTTTCTTCTCGATGATTGGTTGGTCAAGCCGGGGAGTTAGCCATCAAGAAGCAATTGGAGGGATGTAGCACCTATATCATATATCTGATCAACAAATTCCTGGAGAAAAAGAACAAACTATGAACATTTAATAGTCAGAAAGCTGAATGACGAATTTGTAGCAATCCACGAACATGATGGTTGGAGTATACTGCACCAGTCAAATGTATAAGTCGCTGTTCATGCCACAGAATAAGCGACCACCACACGCAGTGCGTGGAGTCTGCCGCCTTCATGACACTGGCAAAAGCTTCGTCGTAGCTTTGTGCTAACCTGCAGGAACCATGCTACCCCGCAAGGAGTATACACCCCGGTGGGGGTTCTCCAGATATGGAAGCACTACCTGCTGGTTTATCAGGGTCCGAGGTTTGTGCTATGAAACAACATCTGGTTTGCACCCTCGTACATATATTGCATGTGTAGTATTGCCGTGGATGCGACATGGATGCAAATAGACATGTGTGACAGAAGGTATTTCTACTCAATCAACCTGATGTGAAGAAGATCAATTCATGTCTGCCTATACCTTGACATGTGTTTATGTCGTGTCTACAGTATGTCTGCATGTGTAGATACATACTGGTAAGTATGCGTTTGTATTATCTATGCTTAGGTATACATATACCATATATCATGCACAAAGCAGACATTGTCAGGTTCATGAAGCCACTTTTTGTGCTTATTCATGCTATGCATTATACACTCAAGACAAGAAGAAACTACAGTACAGAAAGCAAAAAAGTGTGGCGACTGTATAATATGTACGCATGCACAGCTCGTATGAAAGTACACAATACATTTGTATGCGGATGCTATCAGGTTGCTCCATATCAATAAGGCTCCAGCCGCGACGTTTGAAAGCTGTCAAGTAATTCTTTTCACAATTCCCTTGTTCAAGCAAACATGATGCAGTTTCTTGGGAAGAGTGCAAAAGAAGGGTTCCAAGATCCACAACAATGGCAAGAAAACCCATCTGCAAAGGTCTGCAATTCGGTCTCTCATCACATGGTAACCGTGACCTCCGACCAACCACTGAGCATCCTGGCAGGCGGCAAGCCCGGCAAGCCTTTGCAGATCCATCAGGATGTAGCTGCATTTCTCGGACAGAGTTTCCAGTTCACAGCTTTCATAGTTGGCCAAGACATCCAAGACCACTCCTGCAGAAACCAGGTGCCACGTCGGCAAGCGGCTTCATGCAGACCCTTGACACTACCCAAGAAGGAAGCAATCCTGAAGATCCCTGCAAGGCAAATTACTAGTGTATTTGATTTCATGGTAAAATGTGCATGGATTGTCATTTCCTCAATCAAACAGGCAGCCCAGTTCCACTATTGCATACGTCTGGCGTACCTATTCATTGGTTATTTGTCGTTCATCCTAACAATCGTGACCAGAAATTGTTAAGCATCATGATTAGTAACAATTGCCAAGCCATCAACCACTCACCCGACATCAAAGCAACCACGTTCAATTACCATTTGGTCGGCCAATTCAATAGTTGGTATATGCCCCTTTTATTGGAGTTATCCCATTGTTAAGAACCAGTGATAATCATGGTTGACTGGCTGGTGATTGAACCACCCCTATGAAAAATATGACTCAACAAACCAACCACTTGTTAATACTAGGGAAAATAAAAAATGTTTGGAACCACCAACCAGTTGTTGATTGTAAACATATCATTAGTTGGTTCTTATCACCTATCATTAACCATTACTGATGGCCATAAGCCATAAAACCACCCACCACTTCACCATTGCGCACCCACCATCAACCCAACCAACCAGGCTTCAGGGTCGGTTCCTCCACGGCTGTCCTTCTGTTTCCGCCTCGCCCAGGTGGTAGCAATGCACCGGAGCCCAAGAGGGCGCCAAGCCAAAGAGCCGCAAGCAGCTGGGGCTGGGAGTCCCAGTGAAACCAATGTAGGCCTCGGTGGTTGCTTGGGCTGGGTGGGGTTTGGTGTGGCTGCTAGGTGTGGCTGCTAGATGTGGCTAGGTGGGGCTAGGTGGGGCTAGGTGGGGCTAGGTGGGGTTAGGTGGGGCTAGGTTGGACTAGGTTGGGTCAAGTTGGTTGGGTCGGCTGGTTGCGTCTGCGTTCGGATCCCAGCTCCACAACCACGGCAGCTCGGCTAGGTCACTGGTGCCGCAGCCAAGGTGCCAAATCTTCAGGTTGCGACCCCGGGAGTCCACCAAACCTCGGCTTGGGGTTTTGTGTCAGTTGGCTATGCCCAGGGGATAGTCCTGGTTGATAGCATCATCACCAGTAATGTTGGTTTCTGATGATCGTATCTACCTGTTGGTTTCATCTATTTTCATTACTTTAGGGGGGTTACACTAATCAGAAACCAACATTAGCTAGTCTAAAAGTGTGGTGAACAAGGATCGTGAATGATATCATTGCAATCTGAATGGCCAAGAAACCTATGTCAATCATGCTCAATAACTATCGATGTACACATGAATTCCGAGTTTACGTACTCTTTTCCCGCAAAAGAAACAAATGGCCGCTGCGTTTTGGATGGTTTTACCGTCAGCATCGCCATTCGGCCCTTCCAGTGGTCATGGGATGTTATGGGCCCCCCAAGCAGCTTGCTGTGTCAGGGGCTGTGATCATTGGAACATAGCCATTGAGGATGGCTATGGGTCACTGTTCCCGGGAAAAACTATCCCTGCCTCCCTGCCCACGTCCGCGGGGGTCCGAGGCGCAAGCGCCTCAAAGCCTGGGCCGTTTTGGATCCCTCGAAGTGACTGCGGTGGCACTCCTCGAAGATCACAGCCACGCGGCCCAGGCGGAAGATGGGCGAGAGATCCAACGGCAACGGACTCTCCGGGCGTGTCCTGGAGGCCTTGGTGAAGCATCGGAAATGGAACCGTGAAAGAACCATGAAGTAACCGGTAAGTAACCATCATAAAGAAACCATCTTTGACCATAAAACCATTAATAAGAAACCATCATAAACATAAAGTCAAGTAACCGGTAAGTAACCACTAAGTAACCCGTGGATCGTGAACCATCAATAGGTCGCCATCATAAAGTAAGCATTAAAAGTAACCAGCAAGTAACCAATATATTGGTTGACCAAATTTGATGTTCTGGTGTGTGTTTTTTAGTGTTGCCAGTGATATCGGTGTTAGGATAATTAAGTGCTACAGGAGTGACGCTTTTGAGTTCAAGGAAAAGTGTGCCCAGTGGTGGTGCTGCATTGCTTGGCCAACAAGCACATGACAGAAAGACTCTTGACCACAATGGTTTCCAGCTGTCTTTGTGTTTGACAAGGCCATGAACCTTCCAGTTGAAACTGTGCTTAAAACATATCATAAATATCTTTACTATGCAGTTGTTATCATTGTTGAGCCATCCCTTCTGAGCCATCCCCATTTGCTTGGCCCAGTGTTTCTCTGCCGGGGCCCAGAGATTGCTTGCAGCTAAGCCAAGCTTCGGACAAAAGCCGATCCAGCTTCTGCTTGGTGGTCACCACCACGAGGGTTGCCTCCACTTCGCTCTGCCTCAGGTGCGACTCGTCTACAGAATCCACGAACCATGTGAGGATTTGTGCAGTCTATCTGCATGACACCTACATGGTGGTTTCTGAAAATAGGGGACCCCAGACATGGCGGTGTTGGCCAAATGCGTACCCTGTTCCATTTTGGCCCCCTGCAAACGTCAATGATTTAGTTTGTATATGGATTTCCTTGATTCTTCCAGAAAACCATTCTGTGGGGTCCTTCCTTTGAGTCAAACAAAGAAAATTATTCGAGTCATAGTCAGAGCCCTTGCAAAACAGGCAGCTTGAGACTACATACATACTAGATACCCAAGTGGTCATGTAAAACCTCAGATGTCACAAGTCCCTTTCAAGTTGGAATCTGTGAGGAAAATGGAATCACGGGCGGCTACAAAGGTATATGTATGAGGTATGAAGGGGTTTTATGCACGTTACACATTAATTCATACTTTGACAATTCTGTTGCAGATCTTAGCAAGGCTAGGCATGAATCGAATGCACATGCTCACAAAAGTGCAACACCTCAACTATCAACATTCTCTGTCACTAACATCCACTACACTTCCTCATTAGCACCCAACAAAACCGCCAACCATCAACCATCAGTGGGTCACCATGAAGGCCCCTGAAAACCCTCTTAACATGGGTGTTGTTCGGATCGGCATGGCAGGATCGGAATGGAGTTGTTCGGATCGGCATGGCAGGATCGGAATGGAGTTGTTCGGATCGGCATGGCAGGGCGGAGGATGAACCATACCATCCCGACCATCCCGACCATCCCGACCATCCCGACCATCCCGACCATCCCGACCATCCCGACCATCCCGACCATCCCGACCAGCCCTGGGCAGTGTTCTTTTCGGTCTGTAATGCGAGGTCCCAAAGAACAACCCGTTTTGGGGGTGAGATCAGCCCAACATGGCCGCAACATGAGCCCAAATAACGCCAAGTAGGCCCAACACA
This sequence comes from Symbiodinium kawagutii, assembly GCA_009767595.1. Taxonomy (NCBI): domain Eukaryota; class Dinophyceae; order Suessiales; family Symbiodiniaceae; genus Symbiodinium; species Symbiodinium kawagutii. The sequence goes on along the minus strand of VSDK01026071.1, from coordinate 346,886 downwards.
GCACAACAAAGGCTCAAAACTGGCCCAACATAGTCTGAAGACAGGTCCCAAAAACAACCTAAACAGGTTGTCCTTTTAGGTCATTAACGCAAGGTTTAAAAAAACAACCCCTTTTGGGGTTGAGATCAGCCCAACATCAAAACTGACCCAACATAGTCTCAAGATGGGTCCCAAAAACAACCGTGTTAAATTGCGTTGTGACCCTGTGATACGATGGCAACTTCTCTGAAACGATGACAACTTCTCTGAAACGATGACAACTTTTCTGAAACGATGACAATCTATGATATGAGGCCTGTGAAGCAAGATTTGCAATCCTTTCCGAAGCAAATAAAATCGAACGTTATTAGGTCGCCATGTGATATGATGGCAACTGCTCTGAAATGATGACAACTTTTATGAACCGATGACATTTTCTTTGATACGATGGCACCTCTCTGAAACGATGACAACTTCTATCGTATGTGGCCTGTGAAGCCGTTGTCGCATTTCTTACGGAAGCAGTAAAGCACGAACGTTATTAGTTGGCCCTGTGATACAATGACAACTTCTCTGAAACAATGACAACTTCTCTGAAACGATGACAATTTCTTTCAAAAGGTGACAATTTTCAGATACGTGGCCCGTAAAACCAGATTTGCACTTCTCTGCGGAGCAAGTAAACACAAACAAATTAGGTGGCCCTGTGATACAACGACAACTTCTATGAAACGACGGCGACTTTTTTCAAACCATTACAACTTCTCTCATACGATGACAACCTCTCTGAAACGACGACAACTTCTGTGATATGTGGCCTGCGAAGCAAGATTTGCATTTCTTTCCGAAGCAAATAAACACGAACGTTATTAGGCGGCGCTGTTATATGATGGCAACTTCTCTGATACGATGGCACCTCTCTGAAACGATGACAACTTCTTTGATAAGTGGCCTGTGAAGCCATTGTCGCATTTCTTACGGAAGCAGGTAAACACGAACGTTAGTAGTTGGCCCTGTGATACGAGGACAACAATTTCTTTGAAACGGTGACAGTTTCTTGGATACGTGGCCGGTAAAGCCAGATTTGCAATTCTCTTGGGAGCAAGCAAACACAAACGAACTGGGTGGCCCTGTGATACAATGACAACTTCTCTGAAACGATGACAACTTCTCCGAAAAGATGACAACTTCTTCGATACGATGACAACTTCTCTGAAACGAATACAACTTAAATGATATGTGGCCTGTGAAGCAAAGTTTGCAATCCTTTCCGAAGCAAGTACAAACGAACGTTATTAGGTCGCCATGTGATATGATGGCAACTTCTCTGAAATGATGACAACTTTTATGAACCGATTACAACTTCTTTGATACGGTGACAACTTCTCCGAAACGATGGCAACTTCTATGACGCGTGGCCCGTAAAATGCTTGCAGTTCTTTCCGGCGTACGCAAACACAAACGTTATTAGTTGGCCTTGCGACTTGCGATACGATTACAACTTTCTCAAACGATGACAACTGCTCTGAAACGATGACAACGTTCTGTGAAACGATGACAAGTTTTGAGCAACGATGACAACTTCTCTGAAACGATGACAACTTCTTTGAAACCATGACAACTTCTTCGATACAATGACAACTTCTCTGAAAGGATGACAACTTCTATGCTATGTGGCCTGCAAAAAAAAAGTTCCTTCCGACCTGAGTAAACACTAACATTAGTAGCTTGCCTTGTGATTTGATGACAACTTTCTCAAAAGATGACAGCTGCTCTGAAACGATGACAACATTCTGTGAAACGATGAAAACGTTCCGTGAAACGATGACAACTTCTCTGAAACGATGACAACTTCCACATATATGTACGCAAGTCAACACGAAGGTTCTTAGGTGGCTCTGTGATATGATGGCAGCTTCTGTGAAACAATGGCAGCTTCTCTCGAACGATGACAACTTCTTTGATACGATGACAACTTCTATGAGATGTGGCCTGCGAAGCAAAGATTGCAATTCTTTTGGAAGCAGGTAAACACACGTTATTAGGTGGCCCTGTGATTGGGCGACAACTTCTCCTAAACAATGACAACTTCTATGAATGATGTGTGGCCAGTAAAGCCATGATTACAAATCTTTTGGGAGCAAGTAAATAGGAACGCTATTATAGGTGGCCCTGTGATGCAATGACAACTTCTCTGAGAGGATGACCCCGGCTCCGATACGATGACAACTTCTGTGAAGCGATGACAACTTCTCTGAAAAGATGACAAATTCTATGATTGTTGCCCGGAAAACAAGATTTGCAGTTTTTTTGGAAGCAGGTTAACACGAACGTTACTAGGTGGCACTGCGGTATGATGGCAACTTCTCTCAACAATGAGAATTTCTGTGAAACGATGACGACTTCTTTGATACGATGACAACTTCTTGGAAACGGTGACAACTTCTATGATATGTATTGATATGTGGCCTGTGAAGCAAGAATTGCAATTTGTATTGAAGCAAATAAACACGAACGTTCTTAGGCGCCCCTGTGATACAATGACAAGTTCTCTGAAACGATGACAACTTCTCAGAAACGATGACAACTTCTTTGATACGATCACAACTTCTCTGAAGGGAATACAACTTCTATGATTTATGGACAGTGAAGCAAGATTTGCAATTCTTTCGGAAGCAGGTAGACAAGAACATCAGTAGGTGGCCCTGGGATACAATGACAGCGTCTGTGGAAGGATGAGGCATTCTTTGAGACAATGACAACTCTCTGAGACGATGACACCTTCTAAGATACGTGGTCATTAAAAGCCATATTTGCAATTCTCTTGGAAAGAAAATCAACAGGAACCTTATTAGGCGGCCCTGTGATACAGTGATGCAGTGACAACTTCTTTGAAACGATGACAGCTTCTGTGAAACGATGACTTGCGTTTGATCCACTCAAGGGCGCCCTGCGGTGACGTGTCTGATGCACAGCTCTATCAGTCCAGAGGCTACAAACCTAGGTGACCCTGACATGTCTGCAACTTCACTCCGGTCGTCTTCTGGAGTGCTGTACAACCAAAATGGCTTAGTGCAAACAGTCTCGGCACCTGGTGTATTCAACGACCCCTTCACGTCCTTTGATGTGTTGGCATTCTGGGTCGTGATACCTATTGCCACTTTTCGTGACAACTATCTTTGGAGGTGCTCGCAAATCAAGCATCTCTCCCTGTTGACGTGCTAGATCATAGCTCCACTTCGTGCTCTGTTCGGAGAGACGTCGATTCTCTGATTCCAGAAATGCGATGCGACGTTTTAGATGATCTTTCTCGCTTTCCTCGGCTTCATCCAGGAAGAGGGATCGTCCTTGACGTTGACGACGTTCAGCTTCGTCTTGTTGGTCTCGTTTGCGTCGATCCTTTTCTTCTTGAAGATGATCCTCCAAGAACTTGATACGTCGTGCTGATGATGCCAACGTGGCACATTGTTCTTCCCACTTCTTGTAGAGCCCCTTGTACTTCTCTTCCATCTCGCTGTAGTCCTCGTCCAGGTACTTCTTCTGGTCATTGATCGTGTCGTAGCGCACTTCAAGATTCTTGGCATACTCCCGGTGATCTGCTGTATCTTGTTGAGCAATTTCCAGTTGGGACTGGAGTTGCTGCGAATAATCCTCCCAGCTGGAGGCTTCCATCTTCTTCTCTTGGATCTCCTTGTTGAGTTCCATAACTTGTTCTTGTCGATCTCGAAGAAGTTTCTCGTTTTCATCTTGGTCATGTTGGCAACGACGAAGTTGTTTCTTCAGTCTGCGTATCTCCATGTCTTGAGCTTCTTGATCAGTGACTGTCATCTCGACATCCACTGGTTCCACATCCATTGGGTCATCAAAGTGTTCCTCCTTGACTTCAAGTTTGATTGGTACTTGTCCTCGACGACGATCGCGCGCAGTGCACAGGTACCGGATGAACTTATCGACGTTCACTGCCACAATCACAGTGATGAAGACCATGGCATAAACCCCGAAGTAGGATGATTCACCTTCTTCTCCATGACGCTCGACTTCAGCAGAAGCAACCGTTTGGAGAATGGCAGCAAATGTCACTGCCTTGGTAGTCTTCGCTCCGAGGTTCAACATTCCCAAGAGCAATGCTGCATAGCCAGCCTTGATCGCCTTCGTCTTGTCCTTAATCGTGCCCATGATCTCCTCGTCGGTCAGTTCAATGTCGTGCTCGTCGTAGTGCTTCAGAGCAGGTAGCACTCTTGCTGTCACTTTGTGCTTCTCCTCGTTCTTGAACTGCACTAGGCCGGTGGACAGGAGGTAGAGCATGCAATCGTGAGTCATTGGTTTCGTCAACGAGTCCGCTGTCATACTTTGTGTCGGTACCAGAACCATCATGCGCATGCGGCCACTCACCCTGGCTTCTTTGATACTGAGCACATAGAGACGTTGACCTTTGTCCTGAGGTAGTGTCCTGATGCCCGTGACCAGCTCAAATAGGTCTCGGCAATCTCCATAATAATCCACAGGGACCAAGGGACTGCCTTCTTCTTGTATCTGGATGAGCTGCTTGATGGTCAGAGTCTTCTCAGGATGATTGATCTCGGCCAGACGTGCCATGATCAATGTTGAGGTTTCCATGCCATTGACCATGCTGAGCGTTTCTGCATGGGAGGTAGAGTAGCTGACTCGTTTGGCTTTTCCTCCACTGGCATGAAGAACATGTAGTACTCCTCCATGTTGTGAGACTCCCATCGGTCCTTCATCGTCGAAAACGGTCTCGTTCTCCAGAGTCTGGCGCTGGAAGTTGTCATCCATGAGTCCCACCAGAACTCCTTCTTGAGCATAGTTCCTCCCTTTCGAGGCGGAGGAGGCATCATGAATACATACCAACCTTTGGCGGTCAGTTCTGAAATGGCGATAGAACAGTCCAAGTTCCTTGTACTCCATGGCCTTCTCAACCACAGCATTGGCTTTCTTCAGGTCGTCAATCTCGGCAATGGTAACTCGGCTCTGCAACACTGAGATGTCCGCAATAAGATCCAAGCGAGTCGCAGTCAACCAAAGCAGTGCCCCCAAAACTGATCGAAGAAGCGAAAGTTCCTCCTTGTTCAGCTTGCTTGATCCATCACGATCTGGGACGTCTGCAAATTTCAGCTTCATGGCGAAGTCAGTCTGGTTGACCATGTACCCGTCATCGACCTTGACATAGTAACAACCACAATGGTTGAATGGAAGATGCTGTTCTGTCACCTTTCCAAAACGTTTGGTAAAGCTGTCCGTCATTTCTTGGATCATCTTTGGCTCAGCGGACAATGCAATGTCATCCACATGTGTAGTGGCCATCGCTACACACTGTCCATCGACTTTCCAGGTGAAGGTGTTCTCGTCGAGGTGACTCTTTTCGCCTCCAGTGATCTTGATGTGCTCGTGGAGGCACAGTTGCCATGCTAACGGTGCATCATTTAAGCCATACACTGGTTTGACACACATGAGGCCGTAGAGGTGAATCTGGTGCTCTAGGATCTTGAAGTCATCGCTGAGGTTGGCAAGATGACGGAAGACGTTCAAGGGCGGAATGATGATGACAATGCGGTTTGGAGAGTCGATGCCCATCTTGCGCAATGCCTTTTGAATCTCATCGAAGGTCAGGCCCTTCAGGAATGCTCCTGCAATGTCCAAACTTGCCAATGTTCTCTTGCGGCTCCGGGCTGCGTGACTGACCAGCAATCTCTGGCTGAGTCTGGTCGCCGTAGTCGAACGTGTAGTGAGTTCTCCACGTTGTTGATCTAGAAACCCGCGAGCACACAATCTGGATTTGATCTTCAAGGATTTGTCAGGATAACGTTTCCATTTCCTGACCCAGCGAGCATCCACTACGGTCATCTCAGCGGTGATGTTCATGAGAGGAAACTTCTTGAATGCCTTTTCCTGCACGAACTGTTTGACCTCAGCGGCATCTGCTTCATCCACTTGGGTCCAAATGTCGGCAGGAATGTTGTCATCGTCAATGTTCATAGTTTCATCATCCACCTTGAAGATCTGAGCCGTTCGCAAACATGCAATTGCTGGAGAGGTCACCTTGTACTCGATGTTGAACAAGCATGAAAGGTGCCTTCGTTCTTGTTCTCGTCGTTGAAGAAGGAAGTTGTGATTGGCTGATTCCAACAGTCCTCCATCATTGCGCCAGCTTCCAGGATAGTCCATAAGGATGAGACTGCTGCGAGTGATCTCGAAGTGGTAATGTTGAAGGAAGGCATTCTCGGTTTCCAGATTGAAGTGAATCTTCTGCTTCTTCTTCTCTGGAGCAAGTACCACTGTCCTTGTTTCCGGTGAATCTCGCTTCCGATATGGTGGATCCACATCCATTCCACCATTGTCGTCCAGTGGTGAGGTTGTCGGCGATACTGATGCCTGTGACGTCTGGTTTTCTTCCACTGGATCATTGTAGTAGTAGAAATACAGCACGCAGAGTTCTTCTCTGGAGTGGCTGCTATACTTCTTCATCTGAAGATGATTGGCATTGGAGTGTTCCTGCACAGTGTAGCTCTTGCCACCCCGGATCCACACCAGCATGACACCTGTTGTGTTGAATGGTGGTTTGAAGGTGCGTAGAGCACTTCCCATGATGATGCCATGAAGGGTCTTCTTGTTCATCCCCTTGGAGATCTTCTCTGCCCATTGCATGACAGTTCGCACCTGTGGTTCTTCCTTTGGAGTGCGATACCAGTTGCCGTTCTTCTTGCGCAGCCAGCCATAGATGTAGACCTTGTAGTCCGTGAGGCTCTCCACAAACTTCATGATGTTGTGAAGTGCTGATTCTGCATCATCACTCTGCAGTTCAACATGAAAGATACCTCGATATGGACGAATGTGTCGAAGAGACACAAGGTAGGGTCTACCTTGATATTGGATGATTGCTGTTCCATCATCAGCATCCAAACGAAGTAAGAGGGCAGGTCCTCTCCATCCTGGATCACCCTTCACCTCTCGACAAAACTCAACTTCCGATGTTCCAGCAATCAGTTCTCCAATGTTCAATTGATGTGGCTTGGTTCTGGAAGCACGAGCCACTCTGTCTTCGATGATGGCCTGCTGCGTTTGAGCCAGCGCTGTCTGTCTGATGCGGATGGCTTTCTCAAAGGGAGTGACATCTGTTTGAAGAGCTCCACTTGCTGATAGAACCCCTTCACTTTCTGGATCATAGAATCCTCGTGGCAAGATGCCCAGAACGGACATTGATGGCGTGACTCCTCCATAGTTCAAGGTGATGTTGTGCGCCATTGCACTTTCCTGGCAGATGTCCCGAAGCTCGTACTGCACTCCTTGTCGACCAAGTTCAGCACGGAGCTTCAGCATAGTCAGCTTCATGAGTTGGACATGTCGTTCAGCAAGTCCTGTTCCAGTATGTTGATCTGACCCTTGACCTGCTGTTGTTCCACGAGGAGCTCGGATCATTCCGAGTCGTTCAAATTCTGCTCCCGTTTCATGACTCATGAGACTCATCTGCTGATCCATCACAATCTTGACTGGAGGGCCAAACATACGAATCCAGTTGTGGAAGATGCAGTCCAAAAGTTGATCTGATTCTTGACCTTCCACTGTGTCACATACCTTGAACCGGGTTGCCTCGTCAAGCATGAGCAGGAACCACGAACTCTCAAGGTTGAACAGGTCAATCTGGAGAACTTCATTGAAGACGTGAGCACCCTTTGACTTCATCTGTGGCCTGTTTGGAAGACGAACATACTTCCGACAGACTGAGCACACTGCGACAGCTTCCTTGGCCAAGTTCAGAACCTCTGTCGGCATAGCTGCTCTCCGAAGCAGATTGACAAAGTCTGAGATTGGTGTGTGCCACAGACGCTCGTGTAGTCCAAGGAGAAGTCGTTTGGCCTTGGTGTTGTCTCCACTAGCCACGATGCCTGGCAGCTTTTCAAGAACTCGTCGAAGATTGTAGTTCGGGCGAATAGGTGCCAGGTCTCCACGATCTTGATGTTCAAACTCTTCGTGGGTTCCATCTTCGAGTGCTTCTTGTTCTCCAGGAGGTTCCGGACGTTCTCGGATTTGTGGTTGTTGTGATGCTGAGGAAGATGGTGTTGAAGGTTGTGCTTGTGCTGGTGTTGAAGGTTGTGGTCGTGATGGCGCCGATGGTTGTGACGGTTGATCGTGTAGTAGTTGTTCATCATCTCCTCGAGGTGGTAGAGGTGGTTGTGCTGGAATGCTGCGTGGTCGTGATGAGGGAGTTGATGGAGCTGGTACACCGCCAACATCTTGTCCATAGATCGAAACCATCCAATCATCCACATCGTAGTCCTCATTGATCTGCGAGTGGCTCATCTCTCTGAGGTCTTCCATGACTTCAATGGACCATGACTTCACGTGTCCAATGATGAGCAACCGTAGGTACCCTGAGGACAAGGCAAGATGTGGGTTTGGCGGTTCTTTCTTGAAGGGTCGCAGACTTACCATCACTGCCTTAACCACCATGTGCTTCTCGAAGATCTCCTTGAAGAGAGCCAGGGAGATCGCGTTGTCTACCCAGTGCTTGTAGTCCACCTTGCGCTTGGAAGCTTCAGTGAACAGGCCCAGGGCGTTGTTGACCACTTCCATGAGAAGCTTCTTGAGGTGATGAGATCCAGGAACGGTCAGCTCGATGTCGGTCTTGTTCTTGAGCTCGACTTGGTCAAAGTTCTCCCGATTCGCAGTCGTCTTCCATCGTTTGAGAGGGTCCGTGACTGGTTCGGGTCTTTCACCAGATGGCCATTTCCCATGGCGACATTGTCCAGGAATCATTGAATGTTCAATTCCCTTCGGACAGTTCCTTCCCAACTGACAGCGAACGCATTCATAGAAGTGACCATTGGCAAACCACGAAAGTGAGATAGGCCATTTCTTGATGGAGAGGTTGTTTGTGCGGCTGAGGAAGTTGATGACATCCAGTCGCATCCTTTGGCACATGGTTTTGGGATAAACAGCTGCCATTGATGTTCTGGTCAAACCGTTAGGAGCTACTCCTTGAAGATGTGAGCGTCCTTGTCCACGATGTCCAGAGCACCTAAGAGCTGTTTTGTTGTACTTGAAGTTGGATCCCAAACCGGTGGCCTTCTGGATGAAATAGCCCTTCTCATCCTTGAAGTCGTGCATGCATTGATCGACACGTTGTTTCGGTCGGTTGCCTGCAATGGACTCAAGGTGAAGAGGCGATTCATTGTCATCCTTCCACATAGCACTTCCCCATGGCTGCTCGACCGTGTAGCCGCGTTGATGAGCATCCTGAGCCTCGCACTTCTCCTGAGTCCATGCCAGACCAGGTTGATCTCGTAGTCGTTCAGCATGTCGAAGTTCAGGATCTTTCTGGTTGGAAGAAACTGACCACGGCGCACAGTCTGGTGAGCAATGAATGGCCCCAGGGCAGAACTCCTCAAAGGCCAAGTCCAGCTTGTTGCGATGTAGGTGGTTGTTGATGTCCCAGCCATAGCGAGCATCAACTGGGAATCCAACTACGAGTCCTGCAAGCAACATTGTCAGAGACAAACGACCGCTGCCACTGCAGATCTCCCAAAAGTGCCAACGAAGACCTCGTCCGCGAGCTTGTCGAAACCATGCGTCGAAGTTCTTGGGAGTGATCGGCCGTCGTCCAGTCTTGGTGTAGTACTCTTCCGGGATTGCGCGGTACCGTTTCTTCATCTTGGCCTGATCCATGTACTCTGGGATCGTGTCTTCACCATAGATGGGAAAGTCCACATCTGTGTGAAGATGCTGTGCTGAATGATCGTCGTTCTCGCAGGGCTGTTCCGAGTTGTCATGCTCCATCTTGGGCAAAACTGATGGATCATCTGAATTCTTTGGTGAAACTGATGCAAAGGTGGTTGCAACCTCGTTGTTCTTCTTGTCGACTTCCTCGGTTGTTGTTGTGCTAGTTGATGCATCGTGCGGAGTCTCTAATGGTTGTTGTTCATCACGATGTTGTGTTTCACCCCGGTCGCCTTCTGTTTGTGCATTACTTGTGGCGCCCAGGAGGAAGCAATGTTTCATCTTCTCGTTCACATCCTTCCAAATGTGCGTTGTTTCCTTGACCACCTTGGTGAAGAACGTGGTGACTCTGTTCTTCGTTCCTTCAGGGAGTTTGGTTCTTTCCTTGGATTCATCGGTGGGTAACAAATAGTGACCTGATTCTGTGAGCAACAAGCGGAAAAGCTTGTACTGGTTGGTGCCATTCTCTGAGTCCTGGCTGTCTGCATTCACCGTGAGTAGGCCATCGCCATTCTCGAAGAACTCGGTGAAGATAGTGCTGCCCATGCGACGCAAGGCAGGATTTCCAACCAGTGCTGGACAAAGGCTTCCTTGTCCTCCCAAGATCTCACCTGTGTAGGTGATGGGTTGTCCTCCAGCTTGGAGTGGCAAGGTCACTTGGCCAAGGGTTCGTTCACTTTCCCCATTAATGCCACTGACTGGTGAAGTCTTCTCCGGCTGGATGTTGACGTTGTCCAGGGATGTGAAAGGAAGGACACATGTGTTCATGAGGTCCCTCAGTGTCTCCGATCCCACAAGTCCGGATGCTGCACCAGGATCTATCAGAAGTCCGCGCCTCTTCTGTCCACGAACCACGAAGTACTCGTTGACGTCATAGAAGCTCGATACAAAGCTAAACGCAGTTGCATGTGCCTTGCGGTTTGTGGTAGTAGCAGATCCTTGTTCGTCTTCAGTTCCATGAAGGCCATCATCTTGTTGAGCTCCTTCGGGTGGTGGACCTCGAAGACGAATGACTTCTTCTTGTTCTTCAGAAGAGGTATGGATCGCGAACTCCTCTGGTTTGTTAACCCGGGCCACGGTGCTGGAGTCAGGGATGCCATCCGAGATGTCCAGGCCTCGTCGGACTGCAAACGTGGATCGTGACGTGGATGAAGGAGCACCCGTGGCAAACCATGAGCTCCTGAACTTGCCGGATCCTTTCCTTCCTTTCTTGCCATACCCCTTGCCTTTTCCTTTGGAGTACGGTCTCCAGTTCCAGCCTTTGCCCCGTGACTTGCCACCATAGCCACCATAGCCTTTGCCTCTGCTGAAACCACTCTTCCTGCGGTCACCAGGAGACAAGGATCTCGGGAGAGGACAATCCTTCAAAAGATGCCATTTCGATCCACAGTTGTAGCATCCATCTTTTCCTTTGCCCTTGCTCTTCCCTTTTCCATACTACTCTCCAACTTCTGCTTCATCCTGTGGCGGTGCACCTCGGTCCGATTGCGACGCAGGCTCATGGTGTTCTTCTTCATGGTGAGCCTCATAGCCACCTGCTTCCCAGTCATCTTCTTCGCAGTCAAACCATGCTTCGCCGTAGTCGCCGTACCACTCGTCCATGTCATAGTACGCGCCCCAGCCATCTTCGTCATACCATTCGCCATCATAGTCAACGTTCTCGTCATAGTAGTTGCCCCATCCATAGTAGTCATCGTAGGGGTCGTAGCCATCATCGCGTCCGTAGAAGATGGCATCGTTGTCCTCTTGGCGATTTGGGCTGAGTCGCAAGGCCAGCTGTCTTGCGTCTTGGAAGCGGTTGTAGTCACCACCGACCTGCAGCTTGATGTCGTCGACCTGTTTCGTTCCCAGACCTGATCCACGGAAGAACAGGAAGAACTTCCCGACATTGTTGAGCTGCAATCCTGCACGGTCCGATGCTTCTTCCAGTCTGGTGTCAAACTCCACCGAATACTCCGCAAGACTGAGCTTGTTGCGGCTCAGATTGAAGAAGCGCTCCAATGACTGGGTCGCCAGGTCTTGATCCATCATGCCAAAGGCGCTCTTGAGGGCATTCGTCAAGAACTGCACGCCTGATGGGATGTGCTCCTGGATGACAGCACCTGTCGCAGGGTCACGGACTTCATCCACTGGTAGTCGGCTAAGAGCTGCGTCTCCGGTGTCAAAGGTGCCATCCGGTCGAGGGATGCGCAACGAAAGAGCAACCTTCGCAGCCCTTCCATAGAGTCTCCCTGCGATCAGTGGACCTATGATTTCGTCATCCAAAGCACAGATCCTATACCACAGCTTCAACCTGTCGAAGCACATTCTCAGTGGATACGACGGGTCACCAGGTGTCCAGCCTGGTGGGATTTCACGGCGGTATTCCTGGAGCGGCAGTGCACCTGATCCAGAAGGAGGACGGTCCATGCTGCGCAAAGAGCAAGTGACCTTCTCGGTGTCCCGAATCGAGCCACTCACAAAGAACAGCTGGTAGTTCGCCCACAGGATGTAGACGAGGAAGAGGTTGAGCACTGTCGTGATGCTCAAGGTGGGTCGCCAGGCCGTAGGGCTTGGCAGTGATCGCACCGTAGAGCTCCACAAGGAAAGCCCCAAAGGTGCTTGGCGAGTCGCCACCATGTTCGAGCCGTAGAGCTCGATGATGTCCAAGGTGATCTCGAGGTTGTTCACAAGGAGGTCCCAGGATCGAAGAGCCCGAAGTCCACCGGCCCCGCTTACGAGGCAGCTCCCACAAATGGAAGCGGCAGCCTAGCAAGCGAGGTCGCAGTGAGACCAGCAACGGAGCCCCTTCCGGGGCTCCGCTACCAAACTTGCGTTTGATCCACTCAAGGGCGCCCTGCGGTGACGTGTCTGATGCACAGCTCTATCAGTCCAGAGGCTACAAACCTAGGTGACCCTGACATGTCTGCAACTTCACTCGATGACACCTTCTTTGAAACGATGACAACTTCTCTGAAACCATGACAACTTCTATGATATGAGGCCTGCGAAGCAAGATTTGCAATTCTTCCCGAAGCAATTACACACGAACGTTATTAGGCGGCCCTGTGATACGATGACAACTTCTCTGAAACGATCACACTTCCTGCGGTACGGTGACAATTTAAATGATTTGTGACCGGAAAATCATACTTGCAATTCTCTTGGAAGCAAGTCAACACGAGTGATATCAGGTGGCCCTGTGATACGATGACAACTTCCCTCAAACGATGACAACTTCTTTGAAACCATGACAGCTTCTCTGATACAATGACAACTTCTGTGAAAGGATGACATCTTCTATGATATGTGGCCTGCAAAACATTTGCAGTTCTTTCCGACGTGATTAAACACTAATGTTATTAGTTGGCCTTGTGATACGATGCCAACTTTCTCAAATGATGACAACTTCTCTGAAACGATGACAACTTCTACATATATGTGGCCAGCAAAGCCAAAGTCGCAATTGTTATGGTCGCAAGTCAACACGAAGGTTCTTAGGTGGCTGTGTGATATGATGGCAACTTCTGTGAAACAATGACAATTTCTCTGAAACGATGACAACTTCTACGATATGTGGTCTGTGAACCAAGATTTGCAGATCTTTGCGAAGCAAGTAAAGACGAACGTTATTAGGCGTCCCGGCGATACAATGACCACTTCTCTGACACGATGACAACTTCTCTGAAACCATGACCTATGATGCGTGGCGAGTAAAGCCATATTTGCACTTCTCTTGGAAGCAGGTGAACACGAACGTTTTTAGGTGGCCCTGTGATACAGTGACAACTTCTCTGAAACAATGACAACTTCTGCGAAGCGATGACAACTTCAATGATATGTGCATGAAAATCATCCGTGCGTGAATCGGGGAAATATTTGTGCATGAATCCGGGAAAAGAACATCTGATGAACAGCTGATGTTCCATCTACTCTTCTCCGCTCTTCTGTGCTCTTGTTTTCTCGACTCTTCTACTCTTCTCTACTTTTCTCTACTCTATTCTTCTCTTCTCTACTCTTCTCTTCTCCATTCTATCCCCTTTGTTCCGCTGAGCCCGTAAGCCCAAGGATCCCGACCATCCCGACCACCCCGACCATCCCGACCATCCCGACCATCCCGACCAAGCTTCCATTCTATCTTCTTCATTCCGCTTAGCACGGAAGCCAAAGGATCCCGACCATCCCGACCATCCCGACCATCCCGTCCATGCTGATCTGGCAAAAGCCATGTTGATCTCTCCATGCTGATCTGGCAAAAGCCATGTTGATCTCTCACGCTGATCCCTCACGCTGATCTGGCTAAAGCCATGTTGATCTGGCAATTCCCCTCTTAACATATCTTAACATCTCATTCCCAGCATCTTTCCAACCAATTTCCCAAGAAATCACCATGGCAGTCACCCCAACCCCCACCACCTCGCCCTGGCGCCCCACCACGGGCACCGCCCAGCGCCACCGGGCCACCGCTGCGCGGCGCTCAGCACCTTCAGCAGCTGCGCGGAGCGGTGCTCGCAGCGCCGCAGGCGGCCGCGCCAACGGCTCTGGGGCAGGGAGGCTTCCCCGGG
>VSDK01026071.1:316221-332621 GCA_009767595.1 Symbiodinium kawagutii | reverse complement strand
GGGGGGCAGGGCACCACCCAGGGGCACCACCGGCACCACCAAGGGTGGGATGGGTAGGGGCACCTGGTGAGGCTAAGATTGACAGATGTGGTGCGGAAATTTTGTTGATTCGGCTTTTGCTGCGGTAGTGGATTCTTGTGATTCGTTGGTGATGGAGCCGAACAAAACACTTGTGATGGGGGATCATGAGTGATCAAATATTTGAGTTCAATTCAAGTTCTTGAACATAACGAGGGTGAGTACAGGCTACTGTGATCTACTGTATAGTTCTGTTGTTCAGTGGGTTGATGGACCAAATTACCACTAGCTATGACTAGAGTCCCGTCTTTTGGGTTCAACAAATGGGAGAAGGATGAAATTATTTGCGGGAATACCGAGAGGCGCATGCCACGCAAATAGGTGATTTGAATCACTGACAATTGACAATGAGCCAAAGTCTTAGCCAAGCTGCAACATGATCATCTACTTGCTGGGAGAAATGAAAAGAAATAGCTTCGACACTGCTCGGTATGATTCCCAGTGACAAAGCTCCTAAGAATCATGAGTTGAGTCCTGGAAATCATAGCATCACTGGAAATCATTGCCCCAATTGAGTTGTTTAAAGAATCCATTGAGGGCGCAAACTGCACTGCCTCAACACAGCTTGAAGGATGGATGCAGCTCATGAGCTGATGGAAGACACGTATAGTAGACATACTCTGTATATATTTACATATATACATATATATATATAAGCATTATGCAAGCATTATCAAATATATAATATATTGATATATCATCACGATCACTATTATATGTATCAAATCATATCATATCATATCATATCGTATCACATCAAATCATATCATATCAAATCATATCATATCACATCATATCACATCATATCATATCACATCATATCATATGATATCAAATCATATCACATCCTATCACATCATATCATATCATGTCATATCATGTCATATCACATCATATCACATCATATCACATCATATCATATCATGTCATATCATGTCATATCATATCATATCACATCATATCACATCATATCACATCATATCACATCAAATCACATCATATCAGATCATATCATGTCAAATCATATCATATCATGTCAAATCATATCATATCATATCACATCATATCACATCAAATCACATCATATCACATCATATCACATCAAATCACATCATATCATCTCACATCATATCATATGATATCAAATCATATCACATCATATCACATCATATCATATCATATCATATCATGTCATATCATATCATTTCATATCACATCATATCACATCACAACACGTCAAATCACATCATATCATATCATATCACATCATATCACATCAACTCACATCATATCATCTCACATCATATCACATCATATCACATCAAATCACATCATATCATCTCACATCATATCACATCATATCACATCAAATCACATCATATCATCTCACATCATATCATATGATATCAAATCACATCACATCATATCACATCATATCAAATCACATCACATCATATCATATCATATCACATCATATCATATCATATCATATCATGTGTATCTGCATTCCGATGCTAAGCTTCAGATCTCTTTAACAAACCAGTGCCGATCAGTGGCTGCCGATCCAATTGCAAGCGATCGCTCAGCAGCAGGATCAACGCCACGGGGCGCGGGTGCTCCGCGGCACTGCGGACCTGCACGGGAACCACAACGGCGTTGTCGGAGGTGGTCCAGATGGATCCAAATGGACCGGGGCCAAGACCATCACCATCACCACCAACAGCGGCAGCAGCAACAACAAGAACAACAACAACAACAACAACAACAACAACAACAACAACAACAACAACAATGGGTGGGCGGGTGGTTAATAAACGTTTTATGAAGGGTTCATCCTGGTGATAGTGGTTAGCAACAATGACGACGAAACAAAGCAAGAAGAGCAACCAAAGCCAACAGCGAACGGAAACAAAACCAATCTGTTTGGTGGTTGAACCACCCCTATCAAAAATATCAATTAACCAAAGTAAAAAATCTTTAAAACAATCATCACCAGCACTGTTGTTTCATCGCCTATTAAAACCACCAGCTGGCTGATGACAATGGCCAGCAAGACCTCTCTCATCGACGTCACTGACCGCCTGATTTGCCAGCTCGTGCACCAACAATGCCATTGTGGCAGACTTGCCACTGCCTGTCATGGCAGGTGCGGATTGGGCCCGGTGCCAAATGTCCGGGTTGTACTACTAATCAGCTCCAACGGTTGCAGGTTTTCATGTGGATTCTTGTGGCATATCCACTACCAGACACTAGTTGGCTAGAATTGTGCGTGGTGACCCCAACAACTTATCTAAGAAATTACAAGAGCAACTATTGCTATATGATGGTTGTTGGTCATAGTTCATGACCAATTCTGTTTAATACAACTTGGTCGTTTATTCTCCGGAGTACCACATCAGGCAATGGCTATCAAACACCATATAGTATTGTTGGTTGTTTTATAAGGTATGTAATAACGAACGGGCAACAATAAGAACAAGTTGATTAATTAAGTTGTACAATCAGGTAAACCTGTCATGCTTGTTATCATGACCACGAAAGTTCATAGGCTACAGGCAACGAACGACTCATGTTTCACTGCTGCTCAGTTGCTGCTTCTGAAATGAGGTCAGGATGCCATGGTTTCTTCCGATTCGATTGTCGATCAACCTTTGCCATTCCATGGAGTGCGGTATGTCAAACTGAGTGCTTCTACACATTTATTTTTCGAGTGTGATAGTATGCAAGCAAATCACCGACAGGGTGGCATGATGTCTGCAGCAAAAGAATCCACCGCCGCAAAATGTGTGTCAAAGCAACACCTGTATACGCATGTCAAACATGAATATATGCGCCTGATGATCCCAAATCGCCATGAGCGCTTGAAAGTTTGTTGGTATAGCTTCTACGTCAATCCACCATACTCCCCCAAGCAGTAAACCAACCAGCTAGCCAGCGATCCAGCAAACCAACCAGCATCGACCAGCCAACATCAACCTCAACATCCACCTCACCTCAACATCAACCTCGACCTCAACATCGACCTCAACCTCAACATCAACCAGCCAAGCAACCAAGCAACCCACCAGGTGGCTGGTTTCATCGGCTTCGGCCTGTGGCATGTTGCACCAAGAGGTTCCTTCGACCCTCGCGCAGCGCGCTCAGGGCGTAATCCACGGCCTGCGGCGGTGAGCAACACCCCCAACGTGGATCAAGGGAGATTGGATTATGATTGTTATGACATTGTTATGATTATGATTAATTAATGACTATGATTATTTGATTTTGTGTTGTGATTATGATTAATGACTATGATTATCTTATTATCATGATGATTATGATTGTGATATTCCAGTGGATTATGACGAATGACTAGGATCAATCATGAATATGATGAATATCTCACTGGATCATAAGATTGTGTTTGGTCGTTAAGATTATGATTGGACTATTAATACGATGATTTTGATTATCACTGGATCATGGCACTTAACATGATTTCTCTATTAAACAATTGACTGGATTATGATCACACGTTGCCAGCTGACCCGCTCAAAAGGTCGACGATTGGATTCTGACTCAGTTTTCTTGTATTGTCGCGTGATGACTATGCCTACAGATCAGAAGCTGAATTTGGATGATGCCATACCGAACAACAGCTCTGAAACAAGAAAAGGGCCGGAAGCTGGAAACATCTTTTTGTGGCTCAAAGGAGGGGTGCTAAACAGCCAAAAACATACTGCTTTTTTAGCCGGGCATCAACGATCTTTCTCGTGATGGGTGCTTTTGAACCATACTCAACTAGCCATCCGGCCCCAGATAAGTTCAGTTGCCACCCGGGATGTTGGGCTGCCATGTTGACCTTTATTCCTGCGACCCCTGGTAGAATGCAGGAGCTGCAACTACCACCAACTGCTACAAGTTGCAGTTGAGATGTGACAAAAAGCCGGGACTTGGACATTGCTTTCCAAACATCGTTCATATTCAGATCACTCTTGGCTTCACCGATTGGATCATCCTGGTAGCGTTGATCACACTTTTTAAGCAAAAATAATTGATACGAGTTGAGAAATATGAAAACGAATAACTTTAGTGTTCATCTACAAATATGTACTATCATTGTATATGATTGTTATGACTTTTGACAATTAAAATAATCAAATCTACAATGATGAAATTAACAATTGACCCTTATTCAAGTCAATCAGTTCAATAAGTTTACAGAGGTCAATTAAGCTGATAAGTTATACAGCTTATACCTGACTCTTACTTACAGATAGTCAATCGCCATGAAGCTATCAGTGTCCCGGGCTATGAACCACTGCCAGGTGGGCCAAGGTAAAGCATGGGGCCGTCAGGTGGTTGGCCGACGCTGTGTAGCGAGGCGATGCTTGCGACTCATCTTTGACTTTATTTCCATAGGTCATGCTATGAATAGTTGATGGTGGTTAGCTTGTGGCTGGTGGTTGATGGATGTAGCTAGAGGTTGCTTCGAATCAATCATAGCAATCGTTGGTTCTGGCTGTGGAGCATTTTCTTCCTCAAGTCGTAGCATTGATCTGAAATTTGCAAGCGCACCAGGCTCCTAGGACTTACAGATGAAGCCACCTGCCATTGTCAAGCCACCACCCCACATGCAGGTGGTTGGATCATGGCCACCGAGGTTGGAAACCCTGGTGTGGTGGCAGAACGACCTTCATGGCTAAAGGGTCCCGAAAACGGGGTGCAAAATGGCTACTATACCACTACTACTCACCATTGATTGAGCCATCCGCCTACTTACAATTCTTGCTATCAAGAATTGTTTATCTGGTTGGTGCTTGAACCGGTTGAATCTCTCCTCTGAAACCATGCTCATCAATAAACCAATCATCTCAAAGTCAAGCAGAAAAGTTGAAAACCACCAACAAGTTATCCACCACTAATCTCTATTGGCTATCCATCACCATAGGTGGCCACTAATCACCATGGCTGTCCATCACCATAGCTGGAATCAAGCCCACCATGATGACCACAAATCACCATGAACCCCGAGCTCACCTCGATCTGATGCTTCCAGGGGCTTCTGCCAGTGCCCTGAAGAAAGGTGGAAGCCAAGGCATCCATGGCTTCGCCATCACACCATGGCTTCACGCGGTGCACGCGGTGAGCGCTTGTAACAGGGGATGGTGCCCCCAAGGTGATGGAAGTTCCCATTCTGCTTGGCTGTCATGGGGAAGACCTGGCAACATGGAGCCGGGGGTTGGTAGTGTAGTTGGTAGGTTCCTCAAGAGTTGAAGCTGAACCAACATCCGGGCAGCTTCTCGGCTGCGCTCACATCCCCAAGCAGGCACCATTCGCTGCTGCCTTCTGGGACTCGAGTTTCATGAAGGGATGCCACGGATTGATGTGAGTCCTTCGCATGGATGTCGAGTAGGTTGATGTTTCCTCAAGTTGGGAATGAATCAAAACGTTGGCTGTTCGGATGCTGGAGCATATTTACCGCATTCCCAATCTTGTCTTGCATAATTGCACCCTCAACATTGATTGGCAATTCGCTATAATTTGATTCAATATTAAGAATCCATCGCTTTTTATTCCTTGACCTGATTTTCTTCCTGCAGTGGCTGCATCTTTTGCCGCGTGAATGTCCATCTCGCGACGAAAAGGGGGGTCGACGGCTCCGCAGAGAATTGTGTTCCCATAATATGGGGATGAGTCCTAAGCATGAGTCCCCAAACAAATGGTTCAGCCAAGTCCCACAAAATCGTTGGCTGAACATCCTGGTTTCTCAAAATGGGGCACCCCCAAAGATGGTTGGTTTGCAAATGGGATGATTTGGGGTACCCCTATTTTGAGAAACACCTTTTTCAAGGATGCTGCCAAGGGTACCAGGGTATTTACCCAATATGAGATGCCCCGACAACCTTTTGACAATGATCATGCTTCGAAAAGGAATTGGTAAATTACATTCATTATTGGCAATCTAACTTTATTATTCGAAATTCAATTGGTAATTGAAAAATACTATTGGCAATCTCTAGTAGATTCATTATTTGCAATTCAATTGGCAATTGAAAATTACTATTGGCAATCTATAGTAGATTCATTTTTTGCAATTCAATTGGTAATTGAAAATTACTATTGGCAATCTCTAGTAGATTCATTATTTGCAATTCAATTGGCAATTGAAAATTACTATTGGCAATCTATAGTAGATTCATTTTTTGCAATTCAATTGGTAATTGAAAATTACTATTGGCAATCTCTAGTAGATTCATTATTTGCAATTCAATTGGCAATTGAAAATTACTATTGGCAATCTATAGTAGATTCATTTTTTGCAATTCAATTGGTAATTGAAAATTACTATTGGCAATCTCTAGTAGATTCATTATTTGCAATTCAATTGGCAATTGAAAATTACTGTTGGCAATCTATAGTAGACGCATTATTTGCAATTCAATTGGTAATTGAAAATTACTATTGGCAATCTTTAGTAGATTCATGTAAATTCATTGTTCGAAACTGAACTGGTAACTGAAATTAATCAGGAAAATTGTGCTCTTGGAGCATTTCAAGTCGGGGCCCCAGATGTCCAAGGACGTTCTCGTTCACAATTTGTTGAGCCGTTATTCTCAACAGGAAATCCCCTGTATCCAACATGGCAACCCCCTTTCGCCAGGCTGGATAAAGGGGTGATTTTTCGCTGAAAGGTGGCCTTCTTTGCAGGGAAGAACACTGTTCCGGTTCGCCATTTATGCTGTGGATTTCAGTCCACAAATTGTTATGATCGGCCAAGAGGGGGTTGTTAATGTCAGCCATGTTGAGAATAAACTCGGTGGGTTGCAATCATTGCAAAATTGAAGGACGTTTCATCATGTTTGTGATCATCCTGTTGATTCAAGACTCTCCTCATTACAGAAAAAAGTGATAACTATTCCGGATATTAAAAAAACATAAGTGTTGCCTTCTGTTTGTCATTTTTGCCTTTCATTGCATCCACCAAATCATCTATATGATTGGGAACAAATACCTCAAAAGATCTCAGTCATTTGTCGCCCTATTGAAAGACTCTTCTATAGATCGCTGTTTTACAGCTTGGGCGCTCCCAAACTCCCAAACACTTGCTGCGTGGTTCAAACCGTGCGTAAGTCCAATATTGCTGCACGACGCAAGGATTGTGCCGAGCTGATGGGTCTGGGAAATGCGTCGAAGTACATCAAAGTACCAGCAATTAACTATATATACATATATACTGTAAAAGTTGTCCAACAAAAACACTCAGGTCTTTACAGCTGAGTTTGAGCAACAAGGATATGACCTTAAAAGGAAGCCTTCCCGGGTCACCCCCGCAATGGTTAAGCCCTCCGGCTGCTGTAAACAGCATGGCTGACCGGCCGGTGAGCTGATGCCAAAACCTACCACCCAGTACCACCTGGTAAACATTCATCAAAAATAGGGTAAATGTGGTAAAACTGCAGTAGAAAATATGGTAAACAGAAACATCTTTATTTTCTATCGATTCACGAATTAGCACTGCCGGTTGAGTTACTCACAAACAGGGCAAGCGTACAAACAAACTCTACTGTTTCGCAATAAGACCCAGAAACTGGCGGTCATCTCATATGTCCCTACCAAGTAGTTTCTGATGTTTCTGTGAAGATCCAAACTACTTTGGAATAGTTTCAGTAGCTTCCCCTAAGATCTTGGCCGGCCAATTGCTTCCCCCTGTGATGACATATCTGGTGGTTTGTCGAGTGCCCTCCTCATATCATCTCATATCTTACTGGTAGAGATGTACCGAACTCTACTTGTGCCACTAATGAATGTCGCTGCCCAGACTAATGTAAAAGATCTAAACCCGTGCGGCGCCGTCGAACTGTACGGTATGATCTGCGTCGCACCACTCGTTCTGTGCAACTTGAACTGGGCACTTTCAATGCAAAGAAAGCCTAGCTACCATCCCCACCCTCAAGGAAAACTGACACGAAAACCTGACTGTGATGCAATGCTCAGGGTTTTAGGGACATCCTATTTTGGGATTACTCAGGCGTTTTGGGTCAAGTTACCAGCCTCCATTGGACATAACAGCAATGCCTTTGCCTGAGTGAAACGAGCAACCGATTCCCGATTTTGGTGGTGCAGCAGCTTGGGGAAAATATGCATACCCCACGTCCTGCCGTACACAGCTGCGATTTTCAGGGCAGAGCCATGGGCCAAGCCTTTCCCCCTTTCCCCAAGACTTAACTAAGCCCAAAATGCCGTCGATGATTATGACCTCTTGGTTGCTCATGGTGTACCTCTGAGAAAAGACCATTCTTGGACTTCTACCACCATGGCTCCCGGATACCTGAACTGGAAATCAAAAAGAGCTGCATATCGCCTGTGACTGGCATAGCCTTGAAGACGAACAAACACTTCTTGTCAGTGGAACCGCCCATCCCCGAAAACGCGAGCAATCTCAATTTGGGTACAATCATCTCAGGGTAGGGTGAAACATAGAACAAGTGTGATGCCATCTTGTTCTGTTAAGTAAACAGCTATACTGTATTGTTTGCATGTGTTAACAAGCCGCAATGATTGCATGCAGTAATCGCCAATGGCCCAATGAATTGTCAACAATCAATTAGATGTGTCATTCATATCGATTCACAAGTGGCCCTGGTCCGATTCAAGTCGTCCTTCCCAAGCAAACGAGGGAGCAACGGATCAGGTGCAGTGGGGAGAAGCCGATAATGCCCGAAAATTGCGTGTCTGTGTCGCGTGTCGTGTGTATGTTGGTCAAGTCGGCAGCCGTTTTGATCCTACATAAAATGACTAGTTAGAGTATTTGTTCTCGCAATTTTGAGAGAAACCTGCATTCAATTTCCATGGAACCAACCGGAGACAGCAAAGATTCAGTGGATAAATTCACATGAAGAGATATATCAATTCATTTACAAATTAAATTAGATATAAAGCATAAATTACCAACTTGAAGATATATGTAATAGAACAGTCCAGTTGTGAACCGAGCCATGGCAATGGTCTGGTAGCCTTGGCGGTGATCAGAAGCGACGTTGGGATCTCGTGGGGTCTGCCCAGGCTGCCGCGGGTGGTGAACCAAAGAAATCCTTCAAATTGGGCACACTCCCACGGACAGCCCCAGTTATAGTTGCACAGTTGGGGCCATGATTACCGGGGACCAGTTGCAGCTCTTAATAAACGTTGATATGGTGACCATAGCTTCTGTGAATCATCCAGTCACACCAAACAACTGGAGAATCACAAGAGAGGATAACCGAAAAAGCAAGCCTTGTTTTCCGTACCAGATCACCAGCAGCACTGCCACTTCACTGCACTCTTTACTGGGATATGCACTGACTAAAATTAGTGCGGCATAGTATTGATCCATAGCAATATTGCTTGCTGCATACACGCAATCCAAAAATGGTTGCATTCACAGCTACTCATAACATGAGCCAGAACAAATCTCGACATGTTCTGTTCATTTTTGAGATGTTAGCCTAGCAGGGGTTCGTCTCAAAACTCAGTTCTTCACTGAAAATGAATTTTCGGCATGGCTCTGGATGTATACCCTGCGCTGTAGGAAGTTGCTTGTAAGATCTACATTCAATCACAACAATGCATGAATAGAGATGGCAGGGGGCATCATCGGCGAATCGGCTTACTGCACAAGGAATTGGGGCGCAAGTTTCTGTGTGGCCACAATGAGTCTTGACCAGACCTGGAAGGCAGCAGACAACTCATCAAAATGATGCAGTTACTTTCGGCTTTGATTCCGTGACCCGGCCCAATCTCTGAAACGGCGGAAAATGTCACCCCCGTCGCAGTTGCCACAAGAACTGGGTCTCTTGGTGCTCACGTGGCACAGCGCCGGTAAGCTTTGCAACGCGGTGGGTGCTTTGTGCATCCTTCAAAGCGGTGAATGGCTGCAGCGTCGATGGTCTTGCAGTGTCAACCAACTGGTGGGGAGATGACTGCGTGTTGCTCAAGGGGTGACGTGGACCTGAATCGGTTGCTTTCATTCGCCTCATTTTTTTCTCGCTGGAACATCCCAGTTGAAGCATGTGGTGACGGTATGAATTTGTTGAAGATACTAACTAGTTCAAAATCATTGTCCAAAGACAAATAAATAAACACAAAATCATACGAATACATGATCTATCATTATCTACGTGTATATACAAATGCTTTTTTGTGTGTATACCATGTGTCTATGTGATTCTATATGTGTCTCATATACGCATCATAGCTTATTCTTTCTTGACTCGACATCTCGACGTAGCTCAGCTTGAACAGTGCAGTCACTGACTCGTGGTTGCAGGTTCAAAGTGCTTGAAGCAATCAAACAGATCCATTGCCCAGATTCGTTCTACTGAAATCTAGAGTTTTGGGGTTCCCATAAATTCATCAACAGCTCCAATGAGCCCCATCCCTGTTAGACAGTCAAGCTGTACTATGTTTTTTCAGCCTTCTTGGTCGATGTACTAACTGACAGAAACACGGACTTCCTATTCAGCTAGCTTCTTCTGAATTGGTTGCAGGTCATACATAGCTTGTTCACAACATCCGATCATGAACTATCGTTGGGATTCGTTGGGTTCGATGTGGCTGGTTGATGGTTGAACCATCCCTCTCAATCAACTCATTAATGCTTGTACTGATAGCAATGAACACAATTTAACTGGTTGGTGGTTGTAATCCATCCTGGGGGATACTCGTCAATCGACCAACCATCACACACATTCGTGAACACAAAAACATGTTTAAACCAACCAGCCAGGTGGTTATTGGTTGATCCAGGGCATGTCGTTTCTTTATAGTCATTGATCGTGGCTCGGAAGTACTGCCATAGTTTTCTCGGAGTTCTGCCATGCTGCCCAGCAAACCACGGTCCAACTGCAACACGGAACTGGCCAGATGGCCGTGAGCCCTTTTGTGGTCTCAAATTGGGAAGGGCTTCGCGGGAGCCCGGAGCCCAAGATCGAGAGAAATTGCAGCAGGTCAAAATGCTTCGCAAAAAAACGTTGGTTGAATTTCCTGCAGGCAGTCTTTAGCCGTGCCACCAACTCAGAAAGTTTGACCCACAGGCAATCTTCACCACTTGAAACAATTGCCAATGTGTGCCCATCGTGCAAAGATCCTGCTCTCAAATGGACCTGTCATTCAAACCTGGCAGACGGAAGGCAGTCCCATGCAATACAAGGTCGAGCGAATGGTTCGTGACAAGAAAATGATGCATGACCAAAGCTGAGGCAGGGCGTAACAAGCGTGTTTTCCATCTCGCGATCCTTGGAACTTCTGGTGATCATGTGATAAAGGAGATATCTTACACATATAGTCGCACACACCGTCTGATCAATGCATATCACACCTGAATGCTTGCATGTAAATATGAAGCTGAAAGGCCGCAGATGAATGTGTATTGTCTGTTGGTGACTACAAGTGTGCACAAGATTTCTTTTTCGCGTCTATGTTACCGACAAACTACAGTCAAGTCGGGAAAATGCATGTGCATCTGCAAGTACACATACAACGTGTCATGTGTGTACGCTTAAGCACATGTTGATAGCATGGGTTGATAAAACCGCAAACTCATAGGGATACTGACCAACATTGATAAAGTACATTGACCAATACGACAAAGAATCATGGTAATTAACAGAGTCAAATCTATTGCTTTGGGCGTTCGGTTTGCATCCTCATGTACTATGTGTCATCAGAACGTAATGTCGAGCTGTTCCCAGGCAAAAGCAACAGAGTTGAATGGGTGTTTCTCAACATAGGGGACCCCTAAAATCATCCAATATTGATCATTCACAGTTCAAAAACCATTTTTGGGGTCCAATTTTAAGAAACACCCACATGCAAAATGTGTTGTAACCCCATCAGCATGGATGGAAAATGCAAAGATCGCAAGGCGTCTCTATTACCAACTTGGATGTGGCCTGGGGCAACTGGAATATATTCCAAGTCAATAGCCATATGAAGTGATCATAGCGTACCTAACCCAACTAAATCTAGGGTGGTTCATCCAAATCTTTGGCTTGTCACTGGGCCATCCCTATGGTATGATATGAAAAAAGATGGGCTCCGGCATTTGGTTTCACCAATTACTTGGGCCCGAGCCATGAGACGAATGGTGGACCCGCGGTCGACCTATCCCCTGCGGGACCAGCTGAAGGGCTGTGACTTGGCCATGGCTCAGCCGTACCTCCCAGGACCCAACGCTGCGCCCCGCGGACCTGCATCAGGCGCTAGGCCGACACAGACGGGACTTCAGATCCCGCCTTAATGCGACCCAAGAAAGAGGCCTGTCGTGGGCTACGGGTGGCGGGATATCAAGAACCGGTGGTTCCTTGTTAATAAGGGCTGATAGGGGTTGATAATGGCTGATAATGGTTGAGAATGGTTGACAATGGTTGAGAATGGTTGAGAATGGTTGATAATGGTTGAGAATGGTGGAGAATTGGGTGATGAAATGTGATGAATAGATATTAATATGTGGCTGACAACGGTAACAACAGCAGCAATGACGGCCAAGTGTTTATAACGGCTTGTCATGATGGCAATGACTACGGGTGTAATGGTTCAACAGTTTCCAATAATGATTGTAACTGACGTGGATGGTAATAACAATACATTTTGCAAAATATGATGCTACACTGGTACTCATCAATAATGGTTTATCAAAATCTCTGATGGTTGATCACCATTTACAGAGCTTCATCATACAGCTAGTGAGTGATGGCTGTTGCAGGTAATGTTTCACAATGTCCAGTCATGGTGCTGGTTGAAAATGGTTGATACTCAACCGCCGGCTATAGTAAGCAACTATACCTTGGTGGTGGTGAATGGTGGCCTTGGTTGATGATGGTGATTAATTGTCACCCTACCATTCCAAATCTAATGTCATTGCTCAACTCTGGAAACCAGCAGTTTGTTGACACCATGGACTGCTGGACCAATTACTCCGAATGCTTGGTCAGAACTATATCCAGAGAACACTGACTGATGAGCTTTTGGGATTGCATATGTAATGGTATTCACATCGTTAACATATTTTCCATCAAATGCAACCGTAACTATCTAAGCCTATTTACATCTAGTCTAGTCAACAAACATCCAGGCTTTCATCATTGCTTGTGGTCGCCAAAGATTGGTGTCCCTAGACACAGCTGAAACTGTATGCAGCTGATGATCCTTTACTGTGGCCATTTGTGGTTATTATATGGTTGATGATTATGGCTGATTGTGGCTTACGATTGATAGCTATATCATTGACAATAATATTGTTGATAGACGATGCTAATGGAATTTGCTAATCATATGGCTAATGATTATCCTTCATGATCGTTAATTGGTGACTTTCTAATGGTCAGAGTGATTAATCATTAAGTGCTACTAACCAACCACTACATGCTATCAATTGGTGGTTAATTTGTCAACCATTCCATCCATCTTCGTTTTTCCATTCAACTTCTGTGAATGTTGCTGTTGGACCACCGCCGTGGTGCTGATCTGACCTGTGCAAGGACCGCCATCAAGACACTGCCGCCGAGGAAACGTAGCAAAGCCTGGGACGTCGCAAGGTGACGGCGGAAGAAATCCTGCTCCACGTGTCTCGCTTTCTTCCATGTAAGGCTACAGTAATCATTCCCCAGTTGATGCTGAGCTACAAAGAAATGATGTTTTTCCATGTACCCCAAAATTTTCAATGTTAAGCTAATTATCCCCAGTTATTCCATGTGATTTCCCATTGTTTGATGTTAAAGTAGTTCTTGCATGTTGTTCCGTCAGTTATTGCAGGTTATTCCCCAAACTCTTTGGAGTTTCACCCATCTGGTGGTCTCTCAAAATAGAGGTACCTGCTATTATAATCCAATATTCACCATTCAAAGTTCATAAACCCACCATTCTGGGAGAAATAGGGATACCCCCAAATCATCAAATATTCACCATTCATAAGTAATAAACCAACCATAACTTTGGGGGGTCCCCATTTCTCCGCACCAGCCATGGCTGTTTCTGTGGCCTTCCACCGTTGTGCCCGTCGCTTCAGCTTCGCCTGCGGCAGGTCTTCCTTCTGTGTCTCTTTGGACTCCACCTGACGCGGAACATCCACGGCGGAGCGCAAAGATCGATGGCTGGGACCACAATAGCCATCCTCTAGCATCCAAAAATCATGACCAAACATGATCAACAATCATGCCTAAATCTGATCAGCATTGACAATGATCAGCACATATCAACATTATGATGAATTCTGAATAATGGTTTAAATCATCGTTTTAACAAGTGTCAATTCATCCTTGCAATGAATCGTTAACCATGATCGACAATACTCAATCAGAATCAACCATATGATCAACAATACCAAGAATCAACACAGAAGCAACCATACCTACGCAAATCATGCAGAGAAAGCAACTAGTGACCATACAATAAATTCAGAAGGTTTTCTCTCTCTTTCCCATGCTGCACACTTGCTTGTGAGGCCTGGGCGGACCTGAAACCTGGTCACGTTCCACAACAATTCAACAGTTAGATGCCCATTCATAATGAAGAACAGGTACTTGAATCCCGGGATGACAATGGAATGTAACTGACACGACTCTTGTAGTAATGCTGGCCCATTGCTGGAAAAAGCCAGGATGTCCACAGAAGAGTACCTCTTCACCTCTATCCAGTCAGTTGGGAGGAAGGATTCTAAGAATAGACACCCTTCGGGGTACCTCCGTCACCGGTGATTCCCATGTCAACTCCCCCCACAGTTCCCCTGGTGTAGCGGGGAATCTCAACCCTTTAGAGGCCCTTCGGGTCGGCATGTCGGGATTCAGTATTACCCGGGGCGGGGATCATTGACAGATGTGGCAACAAGAGCGTCCAATCCAAAAAAATTGGCTGTGGTCCAGTTCACATCCCAGCCGACTGGTTGGGTCTGGGGAGTGATCAGCACCACCAGAGAGCAACGGCCGCCCTCCGCTGCTTGGGGCCTGTGGCTCCGGCAGGTGTCGTTCCAATTGCTCTACCTTGGGGCAGCTAAGACACCCGCCATGGAGAGCCCACATGGAAGGTAAGGAGAGTCTTTCTTGCCACTGCCAATCTTGTCAGGTTGATGGCCGATTCATCACATTTCATACTTGTTTTCTTGGCATTATCCCCTCATTCCCTTTCCCAAGAGATTGAAACTCACTAGAAACATCCCTCATCTTCCCTCATCTTCCTTCATTTTCTTCCCTCATCTTCCCCCATCTTCCCTCATCTTCCCTCATTTTCTTCCCCATTATTTTCAGGTGGAATTTCACCATGAGCCTGGGGAAGGTCTCCACAACACTAAGAACCAACCAACCTGTGCCACCCATGCAGCCCAGATGCAGCGAGTTGCCGATTGGTTTGCCGCACCATGGGTTGCGGTGGTGCGCCCGCGCGAACGACTCGGGAACCCCTGCGCAACGCCACAGCTGACTGCAGGGTGGATGATGAACTCGCTAGTGGTTTAAGAGGTGTAAAATTGCTGCAATGGTGTGTAACTCCATGGGTTTACAACCGCGAAACCAGCAGATGTGTCCGACTCAGGAGATTCGCACATCCAGTGCGGTCAAACGTTTTGGGGGGACTGGCAAGCTGCCGGTGATCTTTGAAGGCAGCGCTTGCAACCGATAATGGTTTGTGTGGGAACCTTCATGGATTCCAATGTGCCAAGGGGTCCGTCATCTGGGGTGAAGGATCGTGATGATTGCTTGCTTCATTGTGGATGATTCTGGAGAGTAGTAACCAGCAATCAACAAGGATTGGGAGCATTGTCTTCACCAGGTCTACTCGCAAGTTCCCTTCCAATATGATGGCTGATGTTGATAGTCCTGTCAAAGTCAAATCACGGTTTCCCACAATCGACAATGATAACAAGGAACATCCAAACCCTGAAAGTTGCATAATGTTGCGATTTCACGGAATTTCCTGTCAGGTATGATGTTAACAACTTTTCAGGCTGTGGGTCACTTCGCACAAAAGCATCAGGTTGTTCACATTCCCAAAATGAACAGAAGCCATTTTGTGTGAACTAGTACCCGTAGCATCCCATAGCCATTTTGACTGGTAAATTGCATTGACCATTGACCATCCTAGACCCCAAATGCAATCCTCTAGCTGGCCATCAGGTTTTTCGGTACTCAACTGGAAGAGCCCCAGCCTGAAACAGACCCACGACACCTCTAAGAGAAGAAATTGACCCAGAATGTTATATATATGTTCCAGCCCTGTTGGCCCCCCTCCCCCCCCCTCCCCATCCTCACCCCCCCCCCCCCCCCCCTCGGGGGGGGGGGGGGGGTGGTTGGGGGGGGGGGGGGGGGGCACTG